>PVJD01006070.1:0-104275 GCA_004026545.1 Mormoops blainvillei | reverse complement strand
ATCTCCATTGCCTTTCTGCAACTTCTTCCCTCTCCTGGGGCAGGAGTGCACTGCCGGATTACTGCCGCCAGTCGTGGGAGGGGATCTGTTTGTGGGGCTTTGGTATCCAAAGCTGCTCAGGTCCTGGGCACCAGTGAACTTTCCTGGCCTGAGCTACTATTTGGTTACTAGTAACCATGCTGTATATGGTTACTAGGACCAAATAGAGAGAGTCACTAATTATAAATATCAGGTGACCCCATAATAAAAACTGTCATGAGCTCAATGTTTTAATTTGGTCTGAGTCAAAAGTTCACTAAATGATGAAAATGGCTTACTCAGGATTTTGCCTGAGCCTGTCCAGAGGGTTAGGTAAATTGTACAAATAGGTGGTTTTGATATCATACCATCTACTCAATTGCACTAACACCTTTACTCAACCCAAACTGATGACTTCATTTATAGAAAGAAGAATGTTTATATAATGTGCTGGTACAGGAAAAAAAAAATTGGACCCAGTTCATAGATAATTCACACTGATGTAATACTATGTGTTGAATATAGAGTGTTGCCTACCTGTAGTCCACTTCAAGGGTACATCAAAATAGAAGTGATAATTATAATCTGCTTGGAAATTGGCTCATGGACTGAATGTTGTCAAAGGTCTGAAAGATATAAAATTAGATAATTGGAAAGGGGGAGATCTGGGGGAAAGTCATGTTGCATTAGTTTCCTGTTGTTTTTCTATCAAATTACACAAAAATGTCTTAAAACAATATAAATGTATTATATTTTTAGAGGTGAGATGTCTGAAATAGATATCACTCATCTAAAATAAATGTCAGCAAGGCTACATTCCCTTCTGAAGGATTTAAGGCAAAATTGTTTGTCTTGCCTCTTCCGGGCTCTACATTTCTTGGTTTGTTGTCCCCTTTTGTCTTCAAAACCAACAATAGCCAGTCAAGATTCTCACGCACCACATCACTCTGCCACTTTTTTTTCTGCCTTCTTCTTCCACTTATATATGGACCCTGTGATTACAAGAGTGCACCTAGATAAACCAGGATAACCACCCATCTCAAGTTCAGTTGATTACCAAACTTATTTTACTTTGCTCTGGAACCTAATGTATTCATAAGATCCAGGAATTTGAATGTGGACTTCTTTGGGCAGACCATTATCCTGCCTACCACCCATGTCACTGGTCCTGTGGAACTGGGCACAGAGTCATCAGATATTGGAGACTCATGTCAATGTCTACCAGACACCCTCCACTACAGAGGAGAGAGTTGTAAACTGGATGACTTGTCCCCTGTAGGCCAGTCAGTTTCTATCCTATATAAGGATACCCAGTGTTTATATAATGTGCCCAGAAAGTTCTTGTCATGTTTAAGCCCGTTTACTTAGAGCACACTCTTTATTGTCTTTTCTCTATTCTCATTGTGATTTTCCTCACTATTTTACAGTAATTTTAGTAGTACTAGTATTAGTTATTTTGCCAATCACAGAGGACTCTTACAAAAAACCCAAAATATCCAAAGCTATTATATTTGCTTGCTTTTTATACTTATTTGCATGTATATAAAACACATATTGCTAACATAATCAGAAAAAAAGTCATTAAAAACTTACGTAATAAAAAATTTCTACCTTTATTTTGTTTAGTGATTCTGACAGTGTTCATGGTTATTGAATTATAAACCGCCATGAAAAAAAATGCACTGGCAGTATGTAATTGCTGTATAAATAATTGTGATGGCCCTGGGGAAACACACAGAGGAGTGGGGTCAAGACTGTAGATGATCTAGGCCAAGACTGAAGTCATTAGGACAATAATAAATAGATCTGGGTGAAAATAATACAAAAAGTTTAATGTAGTTCTTAAAATATGACTATGGGAGAATGTTGGAAGAGTCTAGTTTTTAACAGTGCAAACAGAATGTGATTTTAGAGACAATGGACTGCCCTCACCATTATGTATTATGACATTTAACCCGGGCCTAAGACCTTTATGGTATTTAATGATGCAATTACTAGGTGTAATACTGAATGCTTTGAATAGCAAACATAAAATGCTATATAAATGACCTGAGAACATAATTGTGTGAATGGGTTTTGTTAATAAGATTTGCTCCTCAAACTTTGCCCTTGAAGGGTAAATCTGCCAAATCTGATGTGGCCAATTCAAGAATTAAGGCTTGGAGGGGAAATCAAATTTTAAAATCTTTAGAGTTAAACAAGACAAAATAATGGAGAAAAACAAAATTGAGTAACTTAATCACCAGATCTCATCACCCAACATGTTGACGGTCTAAGGTCATTTTAAAAGGTCCAGGACTATGTCTTGACATACAATTCTAGTGCATCTTAAAAATTTTATCTCAAAGGCATACTAATAAGCATTCTGCCTCAGATTAAATATATATTACATCTATTCACACAGGTATAGGTTTGTATTTAGAGAGACATTGAGCTTCCCTCATTTTGAGCATATGTTTCAGCGTAATTTTATAGGTTAAAATAGTTTTATTTTCAAGATAGTTCTTATGATGAGTTATAGATATCAGTTGCTATTTGCTTCATAAAAATCATTGACTGGGGATATCATGGGTAGAAAACCAAGTTCACAAACCTTCAGATGCCTAGACTTTACTAAATATAATCAACACTCTATTTATTCCACCAAGAGTTTGACTAACTTGGTTTTTGAAAATGACTTGAGGAAGGGCCATCCGGTTAGGAAATTAACTAAAAAAGTTCATTTATTCACAATTCTCTATGACCAGGCTAAAGCTTAACCTGTGTATTGTGCTTTCATGAAAAGGAATTAAGAGTCAAACTATTTTTTTTATTTACAGATTGTAAGTGGTATAGAGTTTATAAACCACAAAATCTACAAATTTTCTAACACAGTCCTGTCACAGGTTACAGTTTCTCAAAAACTGCTTTCTTAAAGGTCTTTTTGGGAGGGTTGTTTTGTTTTGTTTTGTTTTTACAGAATGTCTATAGTATAAAAATTATCTTAGGTTGAGTGAACCTGTTTTCAATCCATAATGGGAATAATTTTATATTTAGTCTTCCAAGTTCCTCCTATAACCTTAGTGATTATTTCACAGTCTTGGTAAAATTATGGACAAAAATTTTATTCCAGCCCCTATCTCTCACTCTTATACAGAGCTCCTTTTTTCTCTTATTCACTTAAAAAGAAGATTTAGGTTCTTTATTGTCATTATCATTTATATACCAAAATTAAAAACAAAATTAAACTATAACATTTAATTTAAAAATGTCCAGTTTTATTTAGATGGCATTCAAAATTTTACAGATTACATAATTAATTGCAGATATCAATATTATTTGACTAGAATCTCTTCTCATAATTTAGCAGTTAGAAAGAAAAAAAATTAAATTGTCAAAGGGTATATTCTTTAAAATTTCAGTAATTTACACAAGATTTTTCAAATATGACATTTTGTTGAAATGGACAGTTTCTGCACTGAAGGACAAAAAAACATACCCCAAAAGATAATTTGTCCTTTTCTAAAGGCCAGTTTGCTTATGATGAAAATGAGCATTCTTAAAAATTTTCCTGATGAACCAAGAATAAGAAATATACTTCATCTTTAGGTTAAAAATGAGCACAAGTACTTTAGAGCTCTTCCCATCAAAAAGTTCCTTCAGTTTCCCTGTTCTTTGAGTTGAGGTCCGTGACTTGCTGTGACTAACAGAAAGCAGCAGATGTGCTGTTGTCTCAGGAGGGAGACTTCAGAGGGCCTCAGAATTTCCTCCCCTGCCCTGTTAGATCCATGCCACTGACACATGAAAATGGGAATATTCAGTATGGAAGACATGTAAGTGAAGGGATACAGTCTGTCAGACAGCAGCAATATTCTGCATTGTGAGCAGTGTCAGTGAGAGGAAGACCAGCTGCCTGACCCACCGCAAGGCTGCGGTTGTGTAAGTGACTTTGAGGACAGCACCAGAAACACCGTGAAGCTGAGCTCAGCTGCAACTGCAGAAATTTAAATATATTCAGTGTAGTAATTTTAAGTACCTAAGTACTGGGAAAGTAAATGCATAAAAATACTTTCAAATAACATATTAATAATAATGTATTATTAATTACCCCATCATTTTGAAAATATATTTTTTATCTTTATGCTTATCTCTTCCTCCCTTCCTAGTTCTCATACAGACAAACACCCTGGGTGTGGACATTAATCAATTTCATTGGCTATAATTACAAGGTGAACAATCCCCATTTACTTGTATATTCTTACTCATGTTCCGAAATTGCAAATGAAAATGCATTCATGGGTTGACCATACTGAAATATAAACATGCTCTAGACTAGTCTTACTCTTTACATTTTTAACTTAAGAGTCCCTGAAAAGTACTGTCTATACTGTGAGTTCCCAATTTACCTTTGGGTAAAGCTTTTACCTGCAGAAAGCCCCATTTAAAAGGCAAGTGATACCTGGATCATTAATGCCATAACTGATATTATCTGCAAACATTTTAGCATAGTGGCAAAATACTCAGAATAATTTATAAAAAAACTTTGAACATTTTAAGAGAGAAATGTATTGTACCAGAACAGACCAAATGAGGCATTGGATGTGAAAATAAATGTCTTTTTCACAATTAGGCATGGTGATAACCTTAATTATAACGACTAATTTGAGCAACCTTTATTTTTTCATTCTAAAAATGGAGTGCAAACAATACCCTTTTCCCAGTGTGGAAAAAAAAAAAACCACAACAGATCACACAAACTTAATTGAATTGAATTTTTGTATTTTAAATATATATAGGTAGTAAAGTAAAATAAAATGTGTATTATAAACCTGGAAAGTTATTTTCAAATTTATACATCTAGAGTTTAAAACTAATAGTATGCTATTTGAAACTCTCCCTTAATGACACGAGTCTGTTATTTTATGAAATAAGGACTCAAATTAGAAATAAGGTAAAAACAATGTGCCTCTGAGTTTTATGTTAGATTGAATAAATGCATTCAAAACCTATAATATCCAGTTCTTACTGTGTTCAATAGATTTTCCATTTCTTTTAAGCTTTACTCTGAAAAATCACTATAGAGAAAAAGAATAAAAGGCTAAAATATTTATCTATGCTTTGCATTATCTACCAATTGGCAGAAAACAATTCTGGAGAACATTTACAATTCCAGACTCCTTATTCAATATTTGCTGAAGTGGATTACCAGGTTTTCTCAAATTCCTCATAATTTTCATAAAGACTGGCATTCTTAGTCACTGTTAGACTCATATAGATGGTGTGAATCAAATCATGTATGACCCAACAGCTTTCTATGATCATACATAGATTTATAGTTATTTATACTTGTTTTATATCTGTTCTTATTATTTTATTATAAACTTTTCTTCAGGAATTTTGTTCATTTTTCAGTTGGAAAAAAGAATTTGAAGTGATAGCCACATATTTGAGGAAACAGAGTTAGCAAGTAGCCTTAGAATTTCAGTATCTAAATCTGACCCCTAAATATTTTGTATTTGTATCCTGTGTGTGTGTTAGGGTTTTGTACTTTATGCATTAACCATACTTTCCTAGTGAGAGATTTTTTTAAAATACCTTCATTAAATTTGAAATACTTTGTGACTAGGGAGAAATATAAAAAAAATCTACATAAGATTGAACGTGCTTTCACCTTGTGCTCTGTAAGAATTTAATGACGTCTGTGCCATCTAAGGTGATTAAAGTGCTTCATTTTCAGAAAGCATAGTCAAATCAAAATGACATATAACCAGGGTAAAATATGCATCTCATATATCCTCAAATATTTTTGCCAAATTCATTTATTCAGTAAACTTTCACTAACAACTGTTCTCGTTGAGGTTCTAGAATAAAGTGAAGAATGTAATAAGTAAGTAGGTGGAAACAGGTGAATGAAGTATTTTATAATGCTATGGTGCTCTCATTTATCTTCAATCTAGATACAGGCTCTTGGAAACTATGACAACATGTGCTGTGGAGAATAGAATTATCATTAATAAAATAAGAGGAAAGAGAGGTTCACCTACCTTAGAATTGGAAGATAAAGAATCAGGAATTAATAGAGAATGCATTCACAACATCATGGATGGAACGGGGGGGGGAGGGTATTATGCTCAGTTAAATAAACCAGGCAGTGAAAGGCAAATACCATATGATCTCACTCGTAAGTGGAACCTAATGAACAAAACAAAAAAGTGAGCAAAATAGAACTGAGATATGGAAATAAAGAGCAAATCTACGGTAACCAGAGGGGAGGGGCAGAAGGATAATGGGGAAAGAAGGGGCGGGGTCAAGTCGAGGGACATGTATAAAGGACCCAAGGGTAAAGACAATGTGGGCAGGGATGGGGGGGATTGAATGTGGGAGATGGAGGGTGGACAGGGCTGGGGAGAGTAATGGGGACAAAATGAGGACAACTGTAATTAAACAACAATAAAAAAAGAAAACAAAGGCACAATAGATGCTTGAAATTAATAACATATTTCATATATGTTCATTCCTTGAAGGTGATAATAGCTTAGAATATGTGAATCTGTATATGGAGGAGGTAGGAGTGAGAAGGCTGGAAAAAAATTAATGAAATATCAGATATTGCATCTTAAAATATTAAGGGTTTAGAGAATAAAATAATTATTACTCCTAAAGCACAGAGACAAAAAAATAAGTCCATGAAGATCTGTCCCAAAATACTGGCTTTTGAGATGCTTTTTGAGAGACTAATTGTTAAATAAACATAAGAAATATAGTATTTAACTTTTCTGTAATAAAGTAACAATTACCCAAACAGGATTTACATAAATTAAATAAATTATAAATTTATTCTATCAAAACAATAAATTAGAGATGCTACATTTCTGTAAAGTTCCCGAGATGGTAAAGAGTCCCCACTCTGCCATCTTCTGACCTGGGCTTTCACCTGCACTCCTGCGCCAGTCACTTGTCACTGTTCTTCACGTGGCTGACTCCTCTTCAGCCTTCATGCTTTGGTATGTTGTCACCAATTTACCCAGGTTGCTCTGACCACCTTCTGTAGGTAGGGCTTGATGCCTGTCCCCTCGAGTTATCCACTTATTCTCTAGCGCTAGTCATTCTGTTTCCTTCAAAACATTTGAAAGTTAATACTTTTGCTCATGTTTTACCTTCAGGCATATTGCCTCTTTGTCTGAGATTATTAGCTCCACAATATCAAGGAGATATCAAGGAGATGGTAAAAAATAAAAAGTAAAAATTATAATTAATCTGTTACTCTTATTTAAGCTTTATACTATAATCTAGATGAAGGACACCTCAGATTCAAATGTCATAACTTGAACTAATTGTATTTTCTAATATCCTAGCATAGAACCTGACATGCAGTAGCTTTTTAATAGTATTAGCTGAATAAAAGTTTTCAAATTATTTTAGGGAACTTTCTACCCAATTGAACTGCTATAGATCAGGAAATTCACAAATCTGGTTGTTGTTTTAAATCAGTCTGGATTATCCATGGTCTAGCCCTTGAGAAAATGCTTTCTTTCCATTAAGTTTAAGGTTAGGTATTTTTAGTATTCTTTTATTATAGCAAATGAGGTAATAGATTTGTGACAGTGATGTCATGGTAGTTTTTTTGTTTTGCTTCCAATGATGGAATTACATATGCAAATATTTGAAGTGGATGAGTGACCAGGAAAGTTATATTTATTTTTATAATGAAATTTGGAATCAATAAAAGAAGTTGAAACTAAATACCCCAAGGATTTAGAAACATATATAAAATAATAAAGTAGTGGGTAATATAGGATGAAGTGCAAGGAGGATAAAAACAGATCAAGAAGTAGGGTATGTTGTAATAGTATGACATTATTGTGAAATAAGCTAAAACTATATAAAATTTGTAGAGATGTACTGAAATTATTTTGAAAGAACAATTTCAAAGGAACCTGGAGAACTTTTTCATTGGAAGGGACCTCCACTATTATTTATTCAAATCCACATGTTTTTCATTAAGGACACTGAGGCACATATGATAATCAATTTGCCCAAGTCAAAAAGCTGTTTAAAAGCAATTGCTGTAGCATGAATACAGACATCCAATGACCAAGTTTGGGAAATATTGTGATATCCAAAGCACAGAAAAAATTTGTGAGGTTTTTTTCTGCAGAGAAAGAACCAATAATATATTATATGCATTCCCCCCCAAAAAACCCCCCAAAAAACCCAAAATCAGTCTCTTAGTATTTTGTAGATATTTTATTTCTTAGATTTTTTTTTAAAATGTGACAGAGAGTCCTTCACCTAATAACGTATGTGCATTTAATGTTAAGTCAAAGTATTAAGACACTAAGAACCACTTTGAAGAATAGAGAATTAACCTTAAATTTCAGGAAAAAGGAAAAAACCTATTAAACATACTCAGTTACACATGCAGCCATTTTTCAAGATGGATCAGCTCGATAAAAATTATGACCTTTTTCTGTACCTTATTTTATTTTCTAGAACTAAAAATATTGCCAGTGCCTGAGGCGTAAGTCAGAGTGAACCTCCATTATCACTCCAGAGACTTGGCACTCTCCTCATTAGGTTCCATAGCATCTGACTGGGTGACCTTGTTTGGTGAGAAGACACAGATGGAGTCTGTCAGTAAATCTTGTTAATGTAACAAGTATTCCTACTGTTAGATGAGTGTTGCACCTGATACTGGCATTTCTTCTCTTAGTAAACAACTCTTAGTCCCTTTCCAACATGAGTCTTTTCTCCCATGCCATCAGGTTTTCAGCATAAGCTTGTCCTGAGGATTATCTAAAAGAATGTCTCTTACTGTGAAGGAGAGATGCTGTCTCTCTTCGAGGAACAATTCTTGCTGGCTTTTGAAAAATATAAAGATGACATTAAATATGGCAACATAAACCTAAATCAAGTCGACTATCTCCATGTTAGAAAGCCCTCTAGGTGAAAAATAAGATTTATTACCAGGTAACCACTGATGTAATTTGTCACTTCTCCCCATTATCTTGTTTTGCAATGTAAAAGAGCTGGAAGAAAGGAGATATTCTCAATTTGGGGAAAGAAAGATTTGGGTACACTTTGGTGCATAAGATTATAGGGAGCAGTTCCATAGCAGGTCATCACAACCTTTGGATACGGCATTTCATTCCTAACGATTTCAATATCCTTATTGATAACAATTGGTTAGTAATTTCTGAAAATAACGACTGTCTCAGTCCATTCGGGCTACTATAACAAAATAACATCAACTGGGTAGCCTATAAACGATGGGAATTTATTTCTCATGGTTTGGGAGACTGAACATTTGAGATCAGGATGATGGCGATGTGTCTACACAGGGTGGCAGGGGCCAGGGACACCTCTGGGCTCTCTTTTACAGGCATTAATCCCTTTCCAGGCAGTTCCACTCTCAAGGCTTAAGCACCTCCCAGAGACCCTACCTACTAACATCATGGCTTTTGGGTATTAGGATTTTAACATATGAATTTAAGAGGAGGGGACAAGCCTTCAGGCAGTAGCAGTAACCATTCAGGTCTAGGAAGAGGATATAATGAGATGGTTTGAGATGAACTTATTTATAAATTATAAAGCTCTATACTTATACATATATTTATAAATACATAAAAAGAAAAGAAATTGCAAATGTACAGTTTGCATCTTTGTGGCTACTAAATGTAAATATTTTCATTAAAATGGTAATATTTTGAAACTAAAAATCAAAAGACATCTGTGAAACATGTCAGGCTATAATGATTTTACAAATATTAGTGATAATAAATCATGCAAAAAATCTAAATTTAAATTTTTATAGATAATGATTTATATTTTTGTTGAAGATAATTTCATAACTTAAGAAAATAATTGTTTCCATAAAGATTCAATAAGTGTCTAGTCTTTTATACTGAATGAAAAGTACGGCACTAAAATAAGCAATGAGGTCTCTTAGGGGCCGTGAGTAGAAAGGATTCGTGGGAGAATAAGCTTTTTTTTTTTAAAGCACCAGCAATGCCCCAGACACTGAGGTGTCTTGTTCTCTTTCTTGAAGCTTCTATTATTATGATATTTGATGTGGTGAACAAATCTTCTATTATTCTTATTCTATCTCCCTGGTTTCTGTCTGGTTTTTCTTCCCCTCATAAAAACTGAAATAACAAATTCACACCAAATTCACAGTAAGAGTTTCCTATGAAAAGGAAATTGTACTATGGAAGGAAAGCAGAGAGGCCTAACATTTGTCTGTAATAACGTTTTGTTTTTAAAAATGTTCTCATGCTAAAATTATTTAAGGCTAACATTTTTACTTCAAAGTAGTAGCTGCACAGGTCTCTTTTAAGTAATGCTTATTGTACTTTTGTTTTTAAAATATTTTCAAATAATGATGAACTTTTTACAAGACCAGCATAGTACATAATAATGGGACCACTGGATATGGTAACTCAGGAAACACACACAAAAAAAGCATCCAAATGAATGGTCCCTTAGGGGGTAAAATCCAGTCTACGGAACAGGATTGCATGAACTCTAAAAATGTACCCCTCACCCTCCATTTACAAAGCAAAAAAAGCACTGTTATAATTTTTCACTCAGAGGAAGCAACTTTTAACAATTTTCATTAAAAAGTCTTTTAGGTAGGTGGCAGCCCTGTCTAACAACCTGGGTAAAACCAGTTCTAAATCCTTACTTAACTATTAAGTGTGAGATTTTGGGACAATGACTTAACATATGTGAACTCACATTTTTCCCTTTTGTCTAGATATAATAACACATTCCTCTCAGGTTGTTATAAGAATTACCTTCAAATTGGTCATATTCTCGTTGACATTTTTAAAAGGATTTTTTTTTCTTTAATTTCAAACTAACCCTGATCACCATTCTGTAACTAGGGAAAATCTCAGACTTAGTAGAGGTATTTTGTGGTTTCCTGTGTTAGTGTTTGGTGTTTTTCTTACTTAATATATTAATAATATATTATTATTAATAACAATAATATATAGCACTTAATATATTAATGTGGGCTACAGGAAAGAATAAGTAAGTTCACTAATTGAACTGTTTTATTTAATATTATTTCTTCTTTCATTAATTTGTCAGGGTTTTAAAATAGTAAGTTTGAGGTTATACTTTAGTACTAGAGTGTTGGAAAGTTGAAATTCGGTATTGCTCCTTTAAAGACTGTATATTGATACTTTGGATACCAGATTTCAATAGATAGCCTGATTGAACACCGATTTATTTAATTAAAAAATAGTTCTATTTGTTTTGGCATATTTTATCTAATCAACATAAAGAAAAATAGAAAATGTATTAAATATTTAGATAAATTAAGCATGCTTTGCTATTCTCCTCTGGAATGTCAACAAAATTTCCAAAGACATCCTTTCAAATTTTAAGTATTCTAGTGTTAATTTGAGTGGCTCCTATACAGTTTATCCACATCAGGTCCTGCTTTTTTACATTTTAGACATATATAACTGCAATCTATTTTTTTGTTTTTAATTTAAGTTTTAACTTTACAGTTTATTGAATTGTCTTAATTTTGACAATAATGTAACCAAATACTCCCTCAGGGTATATATGAGAAACACACATTTCTCCAATAAAGATTTCATTTATTAATTTCTAAAGTAATGTATCTATATTTCATTCTAAATTTGGGACATGGGAGTAGGAGACAACACAAAATCAGAGGTAAAAATATCCAGCCAGTTATCAAATAGAGTTACATTTCAAAAACCCACACATTGCTTTTGGGTAGCATGCTGCATTTCATCCAATGATGTTTACCATGGCTATAATTAAACTGATTCAAATAAATCCAAGTTCAGAAACTAAAATTCACTGTTTAATATGGTCTTAAGACTCCAAGGACATAATCTCTGACATAACATATGGTTTCTGACCATTTAACATCATTATTTTTTGTTTATTCATATTTAATATGAATAACTACTGACCCATTTCAAATATGAGTATGAGGAATAGCTCACACAATACGGTACTTGCAAGAATTTATTAGGCTTCCCTAATAGGTGTTTATGTCATTTTACTAATCTCATATATGACTTTCATTAATGTTATATGTTTTATCATCTTATATTTTGAATGTTTTAATATAGACTATATTAAAAGTAATAATAAATATCTAGTAAACTAGTTAACTACAAATTTCCAAACAAAATTCTACATTTTATATTTATCTAAGAGTAACTCTTTACTTTAGAACTATTGTTCTAGGAAATTAGACAATTTTTGGAATTTAGAAAATCTAGTATCAATTACTGTATTTCCAAGGTTTGTCTCATTTGATCCACGGAAAAGTGAAATGGCATGGCAATATGAAACCATTTTATAAGTGAAGAAATTAAGGCTTTATAAAAACAACAGAACATTAATGGTGGAAGTAGATTAATCATTTTCTAGTTCTAACAGATACACAAGCCTCTACAGCTAGTCATCATGGAAGTTTCGCAATTTAAAAAGTATTCACTACCTTTGTGGTAGGAGACTGGGCACCCTTCTGCCCTCAGCCCTTGCCCTCCCCAGCATGCACTGACCTTGGGTTTTGCCAGTGAGTTGCTTTGCCTAGTGAGCTGTGAGTGGCAGCACTATGAATCACTTCTGTTTAGAAACATGCAGAGGTATCAAGTTGTTCTGCCATGTCTCTTTTGTACTTGCCATGGGAAAACAGTGCCTCAGAGGGAGGCTGCTCCATTAACGGGTTCCAATAAGGATAATGTGGAACGGACTTGACCCGTGATGGATCATCAACATGCTGCTCAAGAGAACAGGGGGTGGATGGAAATAGGGGAAGAATGTATATTTTCTCAGAAATTTGTAGTGATTGCTTGTTAATATAGCATGATTTAGGTTAATATGATACATAATTATAATAACTACGATTTAATGCTTTTAACAGTGACTGGGAGCCTCTTACCTCGTGAGAAGTACGATGATATTTTAGGTAACTCTAAAGGACATTCTATTTTGTCAACTAAAATTCTCTACCCTCTCATTTCCTTCCTTCATCTGACATACTTATGTGAGAGTTTAAAACAATAATACCTTTAATATGGCTAGACTTTATTATATAATTATCATTATCATATGGTTTAATAGATAGCAAACTTTTGCTAATCCTCATCAGAATCAATACTGTCTACATAATTTATTATCTATATTAATATGCTAATCTGCTGTCTTCATCAATATAACTTTAATATTCTACAAAGCTGTTGCCTGGAAAAATAAAAGTTGCAAATATAAGTTTGATGTTGATTCTAGTAACTTCATGAGATCTATCTATTTATCAATATAAACTATTTAAATGACAGCTCACAGGGGAGAATCTTTAATTTCCTTACCTCGGAGTTCTAGTCTTACTCAGACACCAATCCTAAATTATCATAGTGATTCTTATCTAGTCCTTATCAATCTCCCAATATGTACATAAACTATTTTAGATCTGACTTTAAAACCTCAATAAATTTCCAACACTGCCTTCCTGTCTCTGAGATGCTCCTAAGACTATCACAGAGCAATAGCCTATTTATCAACAGGTTGTTTTGGTGATGTTTTGGAGACCAAGCTTTTGGCAACAGGACAACAAAAAATACTGCTAAATATTGTTTGAGCCTCTTTTTCTTGCTATTCTGCCCTTCAAGGACCAAGCGAGAATTTAGATGACTTGATTCCTTAAGTTACTCAATTATAATCCATAAAGAGTATAAACACAGAAAAATAAAATTATATTTAAATTGTTACATTATTTTTCTGCCAAATTTCAAAAATTAACTCATTCTTACCCCTCTTTGGTAATGTCTTGGGAGATTCTAGAGGTGGGTAAATAATCAAAAGTCAGATTATAGGAGAAGAAAGGGGTAAACATCAAGAAGAATATATACAAATGAAAAGGTGGAAACAAAAAGATTATATTTTTTAAATAATAGTAGTGGAAAGAGAGGTTTAAGATGGGGCTATGGTGAGTACAAAGTTTATCGCCATTAAAACTCAGCCAATGAAAAGCCACAAAGCCACTTTACCTGTAACTCCCATTTTCCTCCAATGGACAGTCTTTCATTAGCTGAGTGGTTGCAGGGAGGAGGAGATTTTCCTTCTCCCCACTGGAGTAGTAGAATAGAAAGACATCTTCCTGGTGGAGATAAAAGGTGCGCCTCTTTCTTTTTCGGGTGATTTACAGTGAGTCATAGACCATGAGCGCTCCCCTACAGGTCCTCCCAACTCCAATTTAAATGAGCCTCTCCCCCCACCCCCTGGTGACTGTCAGCTTGTTCCTTATTTCCATGTCTGTGGTTCTAGGTTGCTCGTTTGTTTGTTTTGTTCATTAGGTTCCACTTATAGGTGAGGGGGATAATGGGAGAAATAAGGGGAAGGGTTTAGTCAAGGAAAATGCATAAAGGACACATGGACATGGACAACGGGGTAGGGATTGACTGTGGGAGCGGTGTGTGGGTCGGGGGAGAGCAGCAGGGGGGAAATTGGGACAACCGAAATTGAACAACAATAAAACAATAAAAAATAAATGAAATAAATGAGCTTTTCTGTTTATTAATCTTAACGTTTTCTTCCTAGAGACTCCTCTGACGCTCATGGAGTTCTGCAATCTCTCTGTACGACCAAAGAATCAGAGGCAGCTCAAAGATGATAGGCAGCTCAGAGGCAGCTGAGCCTCACACCCTACCTTTGCCTGGCAATACTGTGCTGCAAAATTGCTATGGCCAGACTATAGAAGCCTCTCCGTTGTGAAGGGAGGGATTTCTTTTTAGGGCCTAAATGGACAGCAGGGTCAATGGCACCTCTCTTTGCCACAGAATCAGGATTTATTTCACTAAATTCTCTCCTCTTCTCCTTTCCTCCTTTCCTTCAAGCTGGGAAAGCAGCCGAATTTGCTTTCACTCCTCTTCTGTTCTTTCTGCTTAGCTCTACAGGTTAAACCTGAATCCTCTCCTCACCTCAAGGAAATTCAATTATTTGTATGATCTGGATTACAGTTATCAATACGGTAAAGGAGAATTCAGAAATTTGGAAAATCTTTTCTGAGGATAATAGCCTGACTTGCAATGATTTTCTTGTCTATAATCCAATTAGAATGTCAAAAAATTAATATTGCTCAGGCATTTCTCTTGATTCCATCTGTAACAAATTTTAATCTTCTAAGCAGTTGGATGCCCAGGGTAGTCCAGAACAAAGGCTCCATGCTCAGCAAAGCAAAAGGACTCCAAATACATAATTTCAAACCAATTACTCCTAGAGTGTTTTTTTCTTCAAAGCTTAACAGATCTGCTTACAAATTTCATTTGTCTTGCTTAATTTACTTTAATACTGCACTTTGTTCATGTCTCTTAATTTTCCTTTTTTAATTTAAAATATTAAAAAATTTTAAAATGTTACTAATGCAAGATTTATAATAAAATGCATCACTTCTCTCCTCTAGTCAAACCAATTTCAGAAACACTTTTCCAAGAAGCACCTACTTTTTATGTTTTTAAATAATTGAGGTAAATATATGGATCTTAAGTTAATTTGAATACTTTTTGACAGATGCACACAGCATTTAGCCCACTCCTCAGTCATTAAATAAATCATTTCTATCAGCCTCAGAGAATCCCCTTAAGTCCCTTCAAAGTTGAAAGGGATCAGAGTTTGCCACACCAAATACTCTGGTTGTATAGCAATTATTTTAGAATGAATATTTTTAAGAAACATAAGACATAGAAAAGCTCTGAAAACTAAGCAGAAATTATTCTTTTGTAAGAGACAATCACATTTACAAGATAAATATTCATTTTTAAGGGTGTTGCCTCTCTGCACCAAAAATGAGGTTACTGTATCTCTAGAAATTTACGAATGGAGAAGGCGATGGCCTAAATCTGCTTAAGAGTCTTACTCTTGTTTACTGTGAATTTTCTGATGGTCTCCCTTAACTAATTCTGCCTTCCCCAACATCTTCTTTAGTGTTTAACTGAAAATGGCATTTAAGTTGGTGGCTTGGGCTATTTCCGGGACTGAAGTCTTCCTGGGTATCTTCCATGTATATAGGAGGTAAAATGTTATTAAACTTCTCTTTGTTTTCCTCCTGTTAATGTCTTTTATTACAGTGGGTTTTCAGTCAAAAAGGTAGATGGGTAAAGGGAAAATTATTTTAATCCTGTACATAGTTACCCTCACTCCGGAAGCAAACGCTGACCTAATTTCCATCATAACATATTACTTCTGTCTCCGTTTTTAACATTCATCTGAGTGGAATCATAAATTATGTGCTGTTTGGATCCAGTTCCTTTCACTCAATACATTTCTTTTGAGATTAATCCATGTTGCTGTTTGTGTTAGTATTTCATTACATTTTATTGTTCTGTGATATTTTATTACTCCTATATAATTTGGTCAGATTCTAATTTGGGGCTGTTACAGATGAAGATGCTCTGAACATTTATTTTTTTAAAGTGATTCTTTATGTTAGTCTGGAGAAATTACCTAGGTGTGGAATTATTGGTTATAAGGTAGTTGTAAATTTAAGTTCACTGCCAGTGTCCTAGAGAAGTGGTACCTTTTCTACTCGTACCAGTAATGAATTAGAATGCCAGTGGCAACCCATCTTCATCATTGCTTGGTGTTGTCAACCTTTAAATG
Source organism: Mormoops blainvillei (assembly GCA_004026545.1). Lineage (NCBI taxonomy): Eukaryota > Metazoa > Chordata > Mammalia > Chiroptera > Mormoopidae > Mormoops > Mormoops blainvillei. The sequence continues at coordinate 87,628 of PVJD01006070.1, read as the reverse complement.
TAGCCAAACTTTTGAGTTAATGGTATAGTGTTCATTTTTTATTGGTTGGTTTGTCTTTATTTTGTTGACTTATAGTTTTTTTTAGGCTCTGAATGGGAGGTTTTATTTATTTATTTATTTAGCTCTCATTTATATATGTTCTTATTGACATAAAGAAGGTCCAAATATGTAGGGAATTTTTATGAGTTTCCTCGAGACAAGCTGAGGACAAGTGGGAAGCAAAATCTCAATGAATTGGGAACATGCTCCACAGAATGGTATTTTGGAGTTTCTTTTACACATTAGAACCAAAGGAGGAGACCTAAAGGAGGCTGCATGAAATCCATTAGTGCTGGATCAGGAAAGCAGGGGAAGGCAGAACAGGGACATCTCCGAGACTGAACAAACGGTAAAACACAGAGACGAATAATCTTTTTACATTGATGGGTGTAGGACAGTTAACAATGAACACTTAGAGCACATGGAGATGGTGGTGTTCTGGGGATAATAGAACACCGAGGAGTTTGGATTTTCTCCTGCCCTGGTGTGGTGAGTGTACCCTGAGGTGTCTGGTAAAAGGGGGATTCCTCTGACATTCCAAGTGTATGTTACATGGCGTGCAAAAAGACAATAGAAGGCTTAATTAAGGTAAATATTGACATTTGTCAAAGAATTTACAGGCCTGGGATGTCACTATTCGCCATGACTTGCTTTTCGTTAAGTTTTATGTTCATGACATATGTACTGTGTGGTTACTTCATGTCTCTGAGGTTGTAAGGCTGACCTTGAAGACCACCCTGGAGCTTACCGGGTTTACTATGTGGCCCCTTTTTTGTCCACATTTTATATATACATATATATGTGAGGTCTGTGCGGAAACAGTCTAGCCATTGTTAATAACAAGAACAGTTTGCTTGACATTGATGTAACCTGGTAACCAAAGAGAGTAGACAGGAATGTGCATGTGTGAACAATGATGACTTCACTGCACTAGTCAGTGGAGGCGGTAGATGCCATTGAGTGAGCACGTGTACTGTGTGGCCATCACTCTGAAAATGACTGAGTGAGTAGAAAAACAAACCTGCATCAGATTTTGCATTAAGCTTAAACATTCCTCTGTGGAAACTATTCACATAATTCAGAAGGTCACAGCAATGGGCAATTGGTGATGGGCAGCTTCATCACGTTCATGAAGAGTTTTTTTGTGAAACAAATCCCCCAGGTGATTCAGCCCCACTACAGCCCAGATTTGTCACCCTGTGACTTCTGGCTTATCTTAAAACTAAAATCACCTTTGAAAAGGAAGAGGTTTCAAACCATCGATGAAATTCAGGAAAATATAATGGGGCAGCTGATGGCAACTGGGGGAACAGTGTGAAGTCCCAAGGTGCCTACTTTGAAGACCGAGGTGTCATTGGCCTACGTATATTGTTTCTTGTACCTTGTATCTTCTTCCATAAATGTCTCTATTTTTCATATTACATGGCAGGATGCCATCTGGACAGGCCACACACACACACACACACGCATATGTATATATACACACACAAATATATCTATTTATATATGTATTACATGTATATAAAATCTTATAACTGATTTACTTGTTCATATTCTTATTGATATCTTTTCACGAGTAGATGTGATTTTTATGTAAAATTTATTTATAGTCAGTACTTTTATTAGTTTCTTATTGCTGCTATAATAAATTACCACAACCTTAATGGCTTAAAGCAACATAAATTTTGCTTTTTACATTTTTGGAAGTCAAAAGAACTGTAGGCAGAACTTCTTTCAATCTGGGAGGTCTATGGGGGATCAATTTTCTTGGTTTTTCCAACTTTTAGAAGGAACTTGCATTCTCTGACTCATGGCTCATTCCTTAAATCACCCCAACATCTCCTCTGTCACATCATCTTTTTCAGACCCTCCTCCACCCCTCTTATGGGGATCCTATGATTATTTTGGGTTCAGCAAATAATCCAGCATGATCTTTCCATCTGGAGATTCTTTTCTTTTCTAATTTTTAAAAAATTTATTTATTTTTAGAGAGAGGGGAATGGAGGGAGAAATAGAGGGAGAGAAACATCAATGTGTGGTTGCCTCTCACACTCCTCCTACTGGACACCTGGCCCGCAACCCAGGCGTGTACCCTGACTGGGAACTGAACCGGCAACTCCTTCATTCACAGACCGGTGCTCAATCCACAGAGCCACACCAGCCCAGGCTCCATCTGGAGATTCTCAATCACATGCGCAAAATCCCCTTTTCCATAACTAACGTTCACAGGCTGGAGGGATTTAGTGCTTATTCTGTCCTAGGAAACACTGTGTTCCCCCAAATCATGATGATTATTTTTTTTGATTCATGGTATAAATTGTACTATTATAACTATTATCATTTGTGTCTATTTCTCATCTCAAAATATTTGTGTAAAGGTGGAGTTCATTTTATATTCACAGTTACCTAGTTTTCATGTGTCCTTTGATTTAAAAAAGTTTCCTATTTTCATTAAATCATTTTGATACTTTGTCTAAGATTCTTCCACTGTATATGTAAATCTTTCAGGCTTACAGTTTAACTCCAAAAATACCACATTGTTTTGATTATTGCAACTTGATAATAAGACTTGAATAACATAGTATAAATCTTTTAATTTTAATTTTCTTTTCGGAAGTTGTTTATTGAAAGTCCTTTGCTTTTTACATAGAATTTATAATTGGCTACTCAGTTTAAAAAATCTCTTGGTATTCTCTTTGTGATTACGATTTGGTGTAAATTATAAGTGAGCTATTAAGTTTCTAACCTTAGACATTAACATCTCAAATTTTTAAATCTCGTTAAATTTTATTTGTATTGTATTTTCCATTATCCCCATATCCATTTATCCCCCTAAGGCCATCCTCCCCCTACTCCACAAACACCACACTGTTTTCTTTTTTATTGGGTTGGCCAAAAAATCTGTTTAGTTCTTTTCCATAAAATAAAATACACATTTTTTTCATTTTCACCAATAATTATTGATTTGGATATTTTGAGTAGGTCAACTATCTCCCACATGGTATAATGTTGATTATTCTCAATTTATGTCTCAATTTGATTGCCATCAACTTCAACTGGTCTACCAGATCACAGAGCACCCTCCAGCAAGAAATCTCCAGCATGAAACTTCACGAACCACTTTTGGCATGTTCGATCAGTCACAGCACCTTCTCCATACCCTGCACACATTTTTATTTTTTATTTTTTTGCATTTCAGTTGCATTTTTACCTTTCTTGAAATAATAAAGCATAAATTTTCCACAGGTTTTGAGATAGCATTTTTATTTTTATTTTTTTCTTTAATTGGTGAATGACATTTGTTCTTAAGTAAACTTTATTTTTAGACCAGTTTTCCATAAATAATATGAAGATAGTAGAGGTTCTTTTTACATGATACACGGTTTCTCACATTACTGCCATTTACATTACTATAGTATACTTCTTAAAATTAATGAAAAATAAAAATAGTATTAACTAAAACACATATTTATTCAGATTTCTTTAGTGCTTACCTAACATCATTTCCTTTTCCAGGCTCCCATCCAGGATACCATATTGTATTTAGTTGTCACTTCTTAACCTTCTCTTGTTAGGAACATTTTCTTACACATCTGTTGTTTACGACCTTAGTAGTTTTGAGGCCTACTTGTAAGATGTTATATAAAATTATGCTAATTGGGAAATGTTAGATGTTTTTCTCATTATTAAATGAGGCTTGGGTTTGGGGGAGGAAGACCACAAAGGTAAAGAGCCATTTACATCCCATAATGCCAAGGGAATACACTGTCAGCATGGCTTAGCACTGTGGATCTTGACCTCGTTTCCTGACTTGGGTAGTTTCATCAGAAAAGTTTCATAGAAAAGTTGCATATTTGGCCCCTTTCCCTATTGCAGTCTTTAGAAGGAAGCCATTATGCACAGCGCACACTTAAGTGAGGAATTGTTTCACTTCCTCGAGGACAGAGAATCTACTTGAATTATTGGAAACTCTTTTGTAAAGGAGATTACCATTTCTCTCAATTATTGTTATTTTTTAAGTATTATGGCAATTTTATATTACTGGAATAAATGACATGTGATCATGAATTATTGGTTTCATTTGTTATTATGTTGTTAAAGAAATTTTAAACAACATAACGAATTTTAATCATTAATGAGAGGTATTGCTCTTTTTCTTGTAATGCTTTTGTCAGGTTGGTTTTGTATCAAATTAAAAATAAATTGAAGAGTTGAAAATAATTTTTATAAAAATTTCATCATGTCATCTTGAAATGGTTGATGGAATTCACCAAAGAAACCATCTGAGACTAGATTTTTGGGGATGAAAATTTTGAGTACATATTTAATTTCTTTAGTACATAAAGAATTTGGGGTTTTTAAAAAATTGTCCCTTTTCCAAGGTGTTTAATTTATTTACCTGAAGTTTTAAAAACATTTCCATTGAATAGAGCCTTCAGAGCACTCTACAGAAATACTCTCTTTCTGATGTTTTTACTTTTGTATAATCCCCTCTCTCTGATTGGGAATTAAATTTAGTAGATTTAGTGACTCTCTTCTAATAGATGAAGTGTGCCTATTTGTTCTTTATATCATGTTTGGTAAATATCCCATAATACTTTAACTTGAAAGTCTAAATTTCCCTACTGAGTTTCTAAGTACTTTTTGAATAATCTTACCTTCAACCAGGGTATTATATGACAAAAAATTGACAACCTCAAAAAATTAAAATTAAAAGTGAGTAGAGAAAGAATATATAATATATATAATATATATTATATAAAAATTTATATAATTATATAAATAAAATCTTAATTTTTCTTTCTATTTTAAAAAAATCTTTTATTTCCTTCTTAGTTTTTGGTAGCGAATACATTTACAAGGACCTGATATGTGACCTTCTGCAGTGTTCTCAATTTTGCCTTAATACGGAGTTCTGTCAAATAACAAAATACTTTGATTATGTGATTAAATGAAAGCTCATGTTTTTCTTGATATTTTACTTATCTTCATATCTTCATAGTTATATTCTTTCTAAAATATAAAGGCAAGTAAACAACCTCCACTGTTGTCACTACAGCTAAATAATTTTTTAAAGCAAAACATATTGGTGTCAAATATTTATTTTAAAATATAAATTCTTAACTCTTTCAAGAATGGTTTTATTTGAGATATTTAATCCATATAAAATTGTAGAATTTAGATATGCAAGTTATAAAAGTTAATAATATAATAAATAAGTACCCATGAAATAGCTTAGTAGAATACTACTAATATATTTGAATACCAAAATCAAATAGGTAGTTTACTACTACTATAATTTATTTTCAACACTTTATGGCTTTCACGCACAAAACATTTTTTTTTACATTTTATATTTTGGCTTTGGAAGTGTTCTAAATGCACATAATTTAAACCATAGTGTATGCATTTTTGTGCCTATTTTTTACGTGAAAAAAGCACAGGGGGAATTCACCCCTCTCAGTGCATGTATTATAGCTCTTTATTTAACTTCTGTGGAATACTTTATTATGCCATTATACTGTAAGATTTTAAATCCAATTGAAGGATGTCTACCTCACACTTACAAGCGATGCTCTTATGAACAAAGGTGAACTTGTCCACCCAACTCATGTACTAAAGTTTTCTAGGGTAAATACCTAGGAACAAGATTGTGGGATTGTTGTGTTAATTTATACTCCAACTAACCTTCTATGAAATTCCTGATGTTTTACTTCCTCATCAAAACTTGACATTATGACTTTCAAAAATTTTTAACAATTGGTTAAGATAAAATATTTTCTCATGTTTTCGTTTTCTATTTTAATTATTAATAATGTCTAACAAGGCTGATCATTATTTTTTAGGTTTATTGCTCATTTTTTCCCTTTCTCAGAAATTCTTTGATATGCATTTAACTTTATCCTCATGGATTTATATATATTTTAATTGATTTTTAGTAATAGTTTATAATTTTAGGATATTAAATTAATCAACTTTAAGCATTCTATAATTTTTTTTTCAGGTTGTGGCTCATCTGTGCAATTTCTCTTTGATGTTTTAGATTTACTGACATTTCAACATCCAGTCTGAGTTAAATTTATTTATTTTTAAATACTTCATTTCTGTGTTTTGTATGTGTTTAAGAAATTCTTTATGACTCTGATATTCTAATGTTAATATTTATGCCTTTATTTCAATTAGAAAAGGTTTTTGTGTAGGGCATGAAATAATGACTAAATACCACTTAATTATTAGTTGAATCAGCATTTTAAAAATTGCATTATATTTCATCATTTATCTAGTGTTCTAACTTCATTATTCTCCTATGTGAAGTTTTCATATCTTTATATGTCTGCACTTGGTCCTTAAAAGTGGCAGAATATGCTACCTCAAAATATACTAAAGGTAGTTGGAAAACAAATTTAAGAAGGGCAATCTAATCTCTGTTTTTCTTCCTGTTAATCTGTCTTTCATCAGCTTAATTCTCAGGCCCAACTGGAAAACTCAGATAGGGTACAAGTAAAAATTTTCCTCCCCTATGTTTCTTTATTCTGTTCCATTGTTCTATTTCTCTAGTCTTAAAAATAGATAAAATCTTAAATTACTAGAGTAAAGTATTTGCCATCATAATTTTATATAAATTATTTTTATGTAAAGTATTGACTGAAAGAGTAAGTTCTATTTTTTTTATTTTTTTGAGAATATTGTTTATTTTCACCATTTTCTTCCATATACCACTGACATTTATTCGTGTCATAAAAGAAAATGTTAGAAGATTATTTTAATTATATTTATAGATCAACATAAGAGAATTTTATTTTTGTTTGCATTTTTCATTGGCATAATATATTTCTTTATTTACTAGTTATCCTTTAGGTTATTTTTAAATTTTCTCTGCAGAGATTTAGAACCTTTAATAGACAGATATAAGGTTCTTCACTTTGTCTCTATTTCATTAAGCTCTTATGGTTTGTATTTTCAAGTATTTGTTCATTTTATTGAGCTGCTCTCTGAAGTTTTTCATAATATCTCCTCATCACTTTGTCAAGGTATACACTGCACAAAGTATAATATTCTCTTACTTTCTAGTCTAAATTTTTTTACAAAGCTATCAAGTCATATAACCACCAATAAAATAAGAATGTTTAGCAGTTCTATCACCCCAAAAATGTTTCTAAGAGACATTTAATAGTTAACTGCTCCCCTTATCCCAAGTCCTGGCAATCACTGATTTCTTTTCAGTCCCTATAATATTGCCCATTTCAGAATCTCATGTATATGTTTCTAGTCATTTAAGCCTGGCAGCTATCACTTAGTAGTTGCCTTGAGATTCATTTAAGTTTTCTTGTGAGTTTTGTTATCTGTATTTGTAGTTCATTCATTTTTTATTGCTGCATAGTATGTCATTGTATGTATAGATCACAGTAGCTTTATCAGTTTCTTAGATAAACAGTATTGGGTTTTTCTCCTTAGTTTTTGGAGATATAAAGAAAGCCAGCATAAACACCTAAGCCAAGGATTTGTGTGTACATGAGTTTTTAAGGAGTGACGTTGTTGGGTTATATTGTAAATGGTAAATAGTTATTTTTTAATATCTTGCAGAATGGCTTATTCTTTTCTGCTTTTAAAAAAATAATTCCTTTTTTAAAAGATTTTTTTTTTTTTTACAAAGAGGAGAAGGGAGAGACAAAGTGAGGGAGAGAAACATCAATGTGATAAAGAAACATCTACCTGTTGCCTCTCACATGCACCCTGAGCAGGACAGAGCCCACAGTCCAGGCACATATCCTAACCAGGGTTGAACTGGCGACCTTTTGCTTTGTGGGATGGCTCTTCAACCAACTGAGTCACACCATTCAAGATCATGTGGTGATTTCTTATTGGAAGCTGACATTACAATTTTTATAATTTTTGGTTCAGGCTTTCGTGTTATTCCTCTAAAGAGTTTTAATTTTTTTCTGGCATACACATAAGTTATTTTCAATTCCTCTACAACCTATATTCAATCATACAGCCAGAGTTCCACTTTTAAGTGGAAGTCAGAGTGTATTGCACCTTTGCTCAAAACCTTCATTGACATCCCATTTCTGTTCAGATAAAACAAATACCCTTAAAATAGCCCACAAGGACAAATATGATCTGGTCCTCAAATTAGTCTTAAAACATAAATGTAGTGGACTTGTGCTATCTCTACTGGTGCCATCTCCAGTTATTACCCTTGAGCTTATCTCAGGGTTTTCTCTCTTTCTTAGTCACACACACCTCTTGTTACTTGAACATGTTAACTGGGTCTCTACCTTAGATATTTTACATTTACTGTTTCTTCTGTCTGGGAGAGTATTCCCCATTATCTTCAAACATCATTCCTTCAGGTTTTTTTCAGGTGTCTGCTTGTATGCTATTTACCAACTAAGTAATTCACTGATAAAATTGTATTTGATTTTATGTTTATCTCATTGATTACCTTGGATAATTAATACAGTGAAAGACATGCAACTTAATATTGTTTATTTCATTATAAAATTTTCTTTTAAAATTTAATTTGTCTATTTCAATAAACATTTTATTGCAAAAGACTAGATATCATCTAGAATTAGCTATGAACATTTAATTTCAAAATATATTTTTCATTTTTCTCAAATATTGGGTCTGAGATTACATAAATATAGATTTAGAGTAAATCGACATTTTTAAGTGAATAAAATCATGCTTAAATGGTGAAAAGTGACAAGCATATAAAGGTACAATATTAACAGTAAAATTGTATTACATGTGGTATATTCACTTTGGTTTTCAAGTTTTTATTTATCATAACTCCAATTGAAAGTAACTCAGAACTAAATTTGAAAATCAGTAACCGTAATAGTTAAATGCGTATGAGATTCTGTGGTTCATCATTGTTATAAAACTCTTATAAAGCCCCTCAGCTCCCTGACTCTGTCTCTTTTGTGTTCCTCTCCCAAACTCCTTCATGTGGCATGCCAAACTTGACATATTCCTGGCCCCTGTCTGTCGCTCTCCTCTCATCTTCTGCCTTCTTCTCTCCCTCTTAGTCCTTCTAAACTTCTTTAATGCTTTGGATTTGAGGACAGTCTGTGGGGGTTTGCGCTGCTTTTCCATTTGCTAGAAATATTCTTCCACAGATAGACACCATTGCTGACATCGAGTATTCATTTAAAGAGCAATTGAAATATGTCCTACTTAGGACTTTTCTGCTTATTCAATCAGTTTCTATCATTTTGCAATGTTTTTTCATTAGCACAAAACACTTTTTGATAACACTATTTGTCGAGGTGAATTAGCATTGAAAATAATGAAGCTAAACTTTCATTTACTTTCTTTTACTTACTTTTATGTACCATACCAGTCCTTCTAATGACCTGGGAACAGTCCTACAAATGTATCCTTGTGTTCATATACTTTTGTAAAATTTTCAAAGTTTATGAAATGTTTGCTTGAACTGCTCGGCATTCTGATTTCTGTCACTTTTTTTTTTTTGTATCAGGTGTAGATAAAGTGGTCACCTTCACTTAATATTTTTAAGTGGAGTGGGGTTTTAGATATATGTAATTTGATTTAATGGAATATATTGGTGTGGTTTCCAATAATTTCTACATTTATTTGGTTTACTGGTAAGCATCTGATGTAGGAATGACTATTACAAAGAGTCTGCACATAATATGGACTCACCACCATCCTGGTATAATTATGTAAAGCTTGTTTTCTTTTCTCAAATTTATATGTCATATGACATTAGTATGGAAAACAAGTGGATGGTGACAAAGAAACAAGAATAATTCTAGTTTGTTGAAAATTATTCCCATCATCAGACAAATTAACTTGTAAGCAAAAGTTATAAGTGTAGCTAAATAAAGATTTTTTTCCTTCATAGGAACAGAATAATGGAATTTGTAAGCATTATATAAAAATATCTTATGAATTTTGTTGAGATCATGCTAAAGAGGATTTATCAATATCCTGTTGTTTATAGGAGAAAATATGCAGCAGTACACAGTTAGGAATTAAGTCTGTCTGTGAAGGTTCATGGTTTATGCATCTGGACACCCAGACTGATGACCTTTAGCATTTGATAAATCTTGTCTTAAAGTAACCTGGGGTTCTGGATGACACAACACCTAAAACTGTAATAAACACAGCAAAAGTCACTGGCAGGAACAATTTTCACACACATATTCAACAGTAATCCAATGTATATACAAACACGGTGTCAACTTTAAAATTTATTTACACTACTGGGTGTAAACACAATTTTAGTTTATTTTTTATAGTGAGAAGTACAATTCATTAGATGAACATTTTAAAGATCAAATAATACAGAACATTCAATATTATTTTGAAAGCCTGAAAAATAGCTGTTGCAATTATTATCTTCTTACTTTTGCTAGGGAAAGGGATTTTCCGAAAGTGATGATTTTCAAAATAAAAATTTAATCCAAGTAAGTGCTGAATGGTTCCATGAACCTTTGGAAAATGATTAAAATGGAAAAAATGACTTATTGAAGATAGCGAAGAATTAATAAAAATAATGAAAAGTACAAAATGAATTGATAGAGTGAATGAAATAAAAATAAAAAGACCTTAGACACAAAATATGGATCCTTTGGAAAATATTTCACCCGTTATGCTAACAGAAAACTCTTTGAGTGGTTTTTAAATTTTTCATTAAAGAAAACTGTCTGTGGCTTGATTCAACCAAGTGAAAAAAGTTCTGGATGACTATACCCTGGTTTTGAACAATATTCATTGTCAGTTCAGTGACAACAAAGCTGTTTTGAAAGGTGATGAAAAGGGCTGATGCACCTTTTAAAACCTTAGTAATCATGCATAATATGTGCTATGTTCAGCTCTTTGCTTTAACCTTGTTGAGGAAAATGCACAGCTCCTGAAGTTGTTGACTACTTTGGTATTTTAAAATAATTATGTGTTATTTTCGGTTCAGTGATGGAGTATTTTAAACACATTTGAAGTTGAATTTTAATGGATAGATGTAATGATATAACTTGTACATTATAAAGTTCTCCAAATCTTATAATATGCATAAAGCAATATTTTAAAGACTCTAACCTATATTTTTAAAATTTTTGAAGAGAAACTCAAATGCAAATGAGATGCCAAATGTTTATTCAAGATACTGATTAAGCTCCAAAGATTTTTAAGATCAATTTGGCAAGAAATTTGGAATAGTTTGATAAAATAACTGAGATACTGAAGAATTATAATTTGCATGTATATCAATTGGGTATCTTCATTCATTTTTACATTGATTTCTTAATGAACTAAGAAAATTTCAAATAAAAATATACTGGAAAAATGTGAAATGGAGTGATAGAATTAACAATAATATACACAGGAATTATTTTGACTTTGAGAAACAAATTGAAACAGACCTTTTCTTGTTATCCAAAAACAGTAATTCATTAAAGAAAATATGCATTTACATAATAAACATTAAATCATGTAAACATAAGAGCAACATTCATTCTTTGCCGATTTGACACAAAATTCTAACATCAATGAACATAATATGAAACTATAATAGCCTGCTCTCTAATGAAATAGCAAAGACAAACAAACTGTTTAAAGAGAGTTGTCAGTTTTAAGAGGATTTAAGTTACTACACAAAATAATTTCTTGAAGTTGCGAACTTTAAGGTTCAAATGTTGTGAAGTTCTATGGATTTTGACTTATTCAGAATATTCAAAAAGAAAAGCACCAGGTCCACATGTTTACATTGGTGAGTTCCATCAAACTTTTACGGCATAAATGGTAAGAAATTTGTAGAAAGTAAAAGGAAACACTTCCTGAAAATTAAGTGGAAATACGACCTGAGAAAGAGATAAGGGCATATTATCAGAAACATGATAATAATTATGAAAGCAAGAGTCGAAACCTCAGACCAAATGCCGTGTTGCTGACTGATTGCTGGCTACGTGACCAGCTTTGACTATTAATTAGTAGGACTTCCTGACATCCTTGACAAATAAATATTTTTGATAGGTTCTCCAGTTTTTCACTTAAAATTAATGTTCTACATGAAGTACATAATTAAAGGGAAGTTATTGGTTTAACATTATTATTACTAATAGCTTTATGGTCCTAAATGGGAATCTATTCATCTTTATTCCTGGTGTTTTATTAAATACAGATAGAAACAAAAGTCAGGAAGCAGGGAAGGAGAAACAGATGTTCTCTTTCTTTCAGAGGTCAAGCCCCTCCCATTGTCTTGTTTTTCTAAGAGAAAATTAATAATGTTCCTCTCTCAGTCTTAGCTTTTCTCCTTTAGAAATAATGGTTTATTTAATTATTTGAGAGTTTGCTACTAATGTACACCAAAGAGCTATAATGCCCATGGGTTTCAATAACGATTCTGTGTCTGGCCAAGGTGGAAGTTTTCTAAATCTTTGCTCTAGAAATGAAATTTTAAAGTGCGTGAAAAATATTAATAATAAATATAAACAAGTTATAGTGTGCAGAGTGTTTTCATTGTATATAAAATGATTTCCTCCTAAAGTCAATGGCATCAACAAGAGGGAAATTATTCAGATAAATATGTGAGAAAGGCTCAAAGAAAAAGAAATTTCAAGCAAGTCCGACAAGGTTCATCTAACAAGAGTTTCTCCTGGCTGCAAATCCTGCCAGATAGAACTTGTAATTTGTAAAAATGAAGTCTCTTATTTAATTTCCTTTTGCTGAACCACAGGGAGCTACATAGGCTCCTTGTTGCATGGATGGGAAAGGATTTACTGTTAAAACTTTAAGTGTTGTAAGACAAAGTGCTCTGTTAGGTTACATGTATACCAATCTGCCACTATGGCTTTTATTAAAGAGGGTTCTAACAGGCAAGTCAGAGTTTTCTGAGGTTTAGAAAAGTGAAAATGTTCCCCACTCTGCCTTAACTAACATAGGGCACAGACAATCAGGCACAACATTTCTGCAAATATACTCTCTGATTGTCAACTTTCTATGGTAAAAAAATGTCAGCTTTCTTTAAAATGCAGTGAGAATTTTTTGGAGAATTAAAGGATGTGGGCTTTTAATGCACACATATATTAAAATTAATGTCAATGTATTATGTGTTGAAAGAGATTCCTTAAACGATCTCTTTTGGTTTTCATTTATGATCAAACAGAGCAAGTAATGAACATTTACTATATACCAGTCATTGTGCTAAACACTTTATGTATATTATCTCACTTAACATTAACAACCATGTAAAAAAGTAACTCCACTTACAGAAGAAAACATGCCAGGTTAAGCATACTGCAAAACAACAATACTGTACAAACTTCAGGCAAATGCAATCATGATAAACTTAAGTGTACATAGTTTTGAATATCTTATTGAGTTCAAAAGTAGATCTGAAAAAATGTTTATTATCAGTCTTCAGTCTTTTGTTTATTGTTAACCAAAGAATACAAAATTGTAATTGATCCTAAATAGTCCCTCGCTTAAAGTAAGTTAGGTTTATATGTAAAACATTAGTCAAAAGTGAACGTTGGGTTCTGATATTGCAACCTGTTCTTGTCATCAGTAATAAGCTGAATGAAGATCATTTTTTAGAGAGGAAAAGTAGAAAGACCATAAAATGATGGAGCCACAATCTCATCCTTTTTGTTCAAATGATGTTGTGAGACTCCATTCAACTTGCATTTCTCCTCAAATTAGCTACTGAAATTGACAGCCAGAGACAAGTTTGAGCTTGAACTGAGGACTGTCTCACATCACAGCTTTAGCCAGCCCTCGACTGGCACACTCAGAGATGATCTCCACAATGTGAGTGGGATGGTCTTTGGTCTTGGGAGGAAGCCATTACCTCCTATTTTATCTGCCATCCCCCTACTGTTACCGAATAGAAGTGGAGTTTGGCCGCTCACCATCACCCATAGGCAAATTCCGGAAGCAGAGGTTGGTGGAAAAGAAAAGAGGTCTTTTATTAAAAACTGCACAATCTGGGAGGACGGTGGGTTCCTGCTTCAAAGCCCACTCCCTCCAGAACACCCAGAGGAAAACCCAGCCATCCACTGCCAGACAAGTCTAAGGTTGTGCCCAGAGTCCTTCTCCCATAAAAATGCCATCCTTTGGGGAGCCACAGGCGGCTGCAATGTGATTATCCAGGTGCCTTAGCTTGTTCAAAGTTGCAGTCCGGCTTTAGGTTCTTTCTGGAGTCTGCATGTGTCATTGGAGCCCCATTCACTGCATGGTTTCCAAGACCAAAAAGATCCCACAGGCCCCACCCTGGACGTCCATGCCATGGGTCCATTTAGGCCCAAACTTTCATACTTGCCAGGAAATCTCCCCAAGCCAATCTCATCCTTTTTCCAGGCTAGGCTGACAGGACAGCACTAACCCTGCTGCCATCTTGACCTTTAAGGGCGGCATTGTCTGGTCCCATCTCCAATCAGGTAACAGAAGCAGGTAGGAGGGCTTTTCCCTTTGCCAGTCACTATTGCTAACCTCATGCATGCTCCGTGCAAGCGCCCATCCACCCGCATCTTCACCTGTGTGTGAGGAATTTGCCATCACGCGCCACGCTAGCGTCGTTACCCCAGGGAATTCGGCTTCATCCCTGCTGCCTCTGGCATTTCATGGTTTCCTCCTTTGGTCCCACAGTCTGGTCAGGCCTATCTGTGTCACTAGTAATAGGTCACTGCCTTAGAGCCTGAATGTTTGGTTGCTTCGTTTGTGTTTTCTAAATAGAGTGGTCGGAGATATACATAAAAAGATGTGGGAAACATGCTGCTAACAGTTAGGCATGACCTTTCCAATGATCCCATGGAGTCAAACAGGTGAATATGGCCTAATACTCTAAGTAGAAACCCAAGCCAGAGTCTTAAAGCCCCTGTGGAAACTCTTGAGACCCTAGGCTCCATCCACTTCAGTGTTTATGAACAATCCCAGAGCAGAATAGGCCTTGGAGAAGACAGCCCTCACTGCTCAGGCTCTCGCATGCTTTGCCTACAAATTTGGGAGTTTGCTTAAGTCAAAACAATCTTGAATGGATCTTTATCTCACAAGCCTATAAAAACTCTCTTTTTTCTCTCGGCCAATGATTTTTTAGCCCGTGTGCTGTGACACACTGGTGTGCCACCAGAAATGTTAAAACACACAGTATCTGACTATTTAGTCAAGGGCACTGACCTTTCTTCCCTTAGAATGTCAAATAAAAAAATGACAACTACCAACACAATAGCCACCTGGTGTGAATGAATAAAAATTATACCTGTTTTTTTTTGTCAGATTGGCAAAGAATATAACATTTTTTGGTGTGCCACAGAATTTAATAAACATTTTTTGTGTGCCATGAGATGATAAAGGTTGAAAACCACTGCTCTAGTTAGCTTAAGACAACCCATAAAAATAGAAATCACTTGCTAAATACTGTTGGGTAATTGCAAATTGCTGAATGAATAAGTCAATAACAGTGTTTTTATCAAGTCTCTTTAGATTCAATTTTTAAATTATTCAAAATCCAAATTGATTTTTAACAGAAAACATGTTCTATGAATGAACCAAATGAAAGTACACAGTATTTCATAAATTCTGCTTTATAAGTTTGCTGCTCTTTTCATCTTATGTTGCTATTTCTTCTCTTTCTAAATCACTGCCTTGTCTGAAAAAATTCAGAGAGAAAAATATTTATGTGCGTGGTTATATTTTACAATATAAAAAGTTAATACAAAAACATCTCATCTACTGTATTATTTGTTTTATTATATTGGTCATGAAATACTCAAACCTCGAACTAAGAAAGAAAAGACTATTTCTAGGTCTAATACCTTATCAAAAACTATATAAAGAATGAGCTTCCAAGGGAGACCCAACACTAATAATTTTCAGATGCACAGGTAATTCATACAGTGCTGAGGTCTCAGAAAAATTTGCTGAACAAGGGCCCCATCTCAGAATTTACTGTCAGTCTGTGTAATACCTAAGTTGCAATGGTAGCATATGATGGTTATTTGATGAAAAAAAATTTTTTAAACTTTTGCCAAAAGGAGGTTGGGGTTTTGTTATGTATGCTGTAAATGACCCCAGTAAAAGTAACATGATTAAGTCAGCTACATAGAAACCTGAGATTAATTAATAAATCCTCTTTGCACTCATTCTTCTCTTGAATTCCAAGTTCTATTTCTAGACATTATATTCATCCTTTTTACTCATTACTGCAACATATAAGAATTTTGTTGGTTTGCTGACATTATATTAAACTACATCTATTAGAATTGTACATGCAATTAGAATTCTCTTTCAGGGCCAAGATATATGCAACATTTTTTAACCCATTTCCCATTTTTTTGTAAAGTGCAGATTGCCGCCACTACTAAAAACACAATGCTATAAACAGGATGTCATCTGTGTCTAAAGACTATCACATACTAAAGTGATATGACAATAATAATAAAAGGGAGATATTCTGTGGCTAAAGCTAGGACTGTAATCCAGGAGTTATTTGCAGCCACAAGCTCTGCCCACGAGTATTCTCTGGGCAGATGGGAAATGGGCTAAAATTCGAAGTCCACACTGAGTGCTATCGCAATATGTGTCCTTATTGCATATAAGTTGCACTTATATGCAATAAGTGCAACACCCAAAGGTGTTACACTTAATGATGTGCTGTGGGGTAATTGGAAACTATAGGAAAACAAAATAAATTATGAAATTGTCACCATGAAAAATGACTAAATGTTTGGAATTTTTAGCTTTGGAAGAAAATGTTCATATATGTCTAAAAATTCTGGGGTTTTTAGTGTAAAATAAATAAGATGTATAAAAATTAACTTTTAGGTAAAAAATTGGAAAAGATCAACATGTGATATTAAAAAAATTAGAATTTCTCTCATAAAAAATAAATGAATAAGGGGGGCATTTAAAATTAAGTGTTAGCTGTAACCATTATTTTAGGGAATTTAGATAATACACTGTCCTTACAGATGGAAAAGAAGATGCTACATAAATACCATGTTTGCAGCCTTGCTCTCAAGAGTTCAAGCTCCTATTCAATTGGAGATAACAAAAAATAAAACAAAGCATAAATTCTTTTTCTAATTCTAATGATTATTTTTGTACAATCATAGGCTAAAGTATATTTTTATTTGTGTCTTTAGTCAGTGTATTTTTTGTTATTTCAAAAGTAATTTTAATAATATTTAGGTAATTGTTTAGAATGTATTTCCTTTTTAATTTTTAAAAATTAACATTTAAAAAATTAACATTTGTTTGTGTTTCTGCTTTAATACAAAAATACCTACAAAGTATGTCAATTTCTTTGTCAATAAAACTAAAAAAACTATAGAAATTACCAAACTGCTCTTAGAATCAGTCAGCAAAAAACATTCTACCCACTTACTTTTTTCATAACTTGAGGTACATTGTTGTCAAGTTGACTGACAATAGTAATAACAAAACAACAAAGCATAGATAGATACGAGAGAACAGCAACTGAAATAGGAAACCCGTGTTTTCCGGGGTTCTCACAGGCCTTTCACTGACAATAAGAATGATGAATACGGTAATGTACATAGCAACGAATTTCCAACAACACTTTGTGTTTTGTTCACACTCATATTTATCCAGCTGATTAAAGCAATTTGCATAATTTAGAGGTAATTTCTTTCTGAAAGCCATGATAAAATGTTCTGATTGTAGTATGTTGAGCTCTTCACAAGTGCAAATTTTTTCAAGGAAACCTAGAATTGAGAAGGAAGAAAAGGTGAAAATGCCTCTAGACCCCAAAAGCAGTGTTTTAAAAAATCCACATTTGTTTTTCATCTCTTTAAGTCTTTAAAACATAATAGCCCATATAACAAATATATAGCCTAAAGGGATTTCTTTCTCTGTCTCTTGAATTCCTCCTTCTTAGATAAGCAAACTGCAATGTTATGTGAAGCAATATGGAGAAGCCATATGGCAAAAAACTGAGTCTACAGACTCAGCCAGAGAGGACCTCAGGTCAGCCAGTTGACATGTAAATGAGACTGGAAGTGGATGCTCTGCAAAGAAGCTTTCAGATAAGACTACACCTCAACTGACAGTTTGGCTTTTGAACCAGAAGTACCCAGTTTATCCTTGCCATGCAAATTTCTGACTAACAAATTGAGATATAATAACTATTTGTCATTTTTAGCTCCTGTGTTTACGGCTTATTTGTTGCTTACGAGTAGATACATAGATATCTATTATCTATACTGATATAGATAGATGATATGATTAACAGATAGATACAAAGTAGTTTTATTCATTTAATTTATTGCTATTTGCAAAGCTGTAAAGTGCTAAACCCAGTAATTACGTCCAGAATATTCTATGACTTTAGTGATGGCTTTTCACATAATTATTTTCACAGGCATACAAAATGTCCTTGAACCTTCCACTCCAGACTTACACAAATCACTCACCTTAGGGATCACAGGAAGACTCACTGTAGAGCAGACTTTGTTCAGATGAGATATATGCAGAGATCTAGAAGATTCCAGTGGTACTCACAGAAGTCTCCATTTTGGGAATTCATCAAATTACTTTTTTACTATAAATTTTATTTAAATTTAGTGTTAAGTTGGAACTTTGGGGGTTGTTTTCTGAATAGAAATTGGTCTCCGAACACTTGCGGGTGGTACATACTAGCTTAAGGTAAAATTTTAAAGTATCCAAATTATCTCAGCATTAATCTATTTGAATTTAAACTTCTTACTTTATTTTAAAAATATCAACTCTTTTCACTCACACTTCAGGCTTGAAAGGACTTCTGTACCCTCTGTTACTCTAGGGTTTCAGTCCCTTTAATCTGTTTGCATCTTCCCAGAAAATCATGATATTCTGGTATATGTTTTTTTCCTCACAGTAATCTAATAGTGTCTTAATTAAGAGTTCATAACCAATAATATACTAATGAGTTGTTTTGTATAATATTTCCCTGATTCATTCACTTAACATTTAATGACTAGCCTTTAGATATATGTGCTAACTATAAATTTAAATATATCCTCTTTATAGATTTCAGAAATACTGAAAATACTTTGGAGAAATAATTTGAGGGAAATGGGAACCTTTTCTAATATAACTCATATAAGCCAGGACCTAGCTAACTACTAGAACTAAGAGAAAAACACTATCACTGGCATTGTAGAAAGCTGCAATAGACTCAACTTTTATATTTCACTCTAAATTAACTCTCTAGAAGAAGCCAAGTTTCTGTAATTCTTTTTGCTGTAAAGAATGAAATAGCACAGATAGAGGTATCTAAGTTGAGAAGAAAGATTAATCCAATATAGTTTTTAGAGTGCATTATAATTCTAAACCAAGACTGTAACTGTACTTTTGCAGATATACTTCCTTAGTATTCTGTTTTTTAAAAGAGATATGAGTTCATATCTTTCTTATTTAGTTGTGATGGTCCAAGAAAATCTTGCCATGATCCAAGAGAAAAAAAAAACACATTAACATATGGCAATGGGGGAGACACCTGTAACTCATTCAGCAGCCTATGGCTCTGAATGAACGTCATCACAGTGTTAAACTTGATTGCCTGAAATCTCACTTCTAGGTCATAGTGATTTAAGGAGAACTTCTTGAAGTTTAACTGGTGTTCATTATAGGCCATTGTGCCTATAATCTTTGTAACTGTAAATACCGAAAGGGTAAAAGGAAACAGCCACCTAATTACAGCAAGTTAACACAGAACCACCCATTCTAAAGGACTCTAGTTTGTCTGAGTCCTCTCCAACTTTCTGCTTAAAAATAAAATCTCATATAAAACAAAAAGAAACAAAAGTAAACAGAAAAACCTCACATTTCCAATTAAAGACTCAGTGGCCTTATAACGCACCCTTTTCTATTACATGTGTTTGCCCCCGGACTTGGACTTGCACAGATACTTTAACAGTGAGACCGAGCCTGGAATTTTTTTGTATGTCTTCCCCACCCTTTTCATTGTATAAGTTTGGAATTTAAACTCAATCAGAAAACGAGTGAGAAGCTTCATGTGCTGAAAAGCTATGCCATAAATTAAGTTTCACTAAAGAATTTTGATAAAAAGAACAAACAATACCAAAACTGGTATTAACAGTAGGATATTACACTTTATCCTAGGAGTATGATAAGATGGCTGGTGACTATTTTTATCTGAACTATATTTTGGATCACTTTAAAGAATGATCCAATAGTCAAGAGCTATTAAGTTAGACACTCCTAGACAAAAGTCAAAACACATGTAATCCCTGAGCTTACTGGAGGCAGCATGCTTTGTGCTTAATCTGAATATTGATTTTGTTATTTAACAAGTATTTATTTGGAAAAATTACTAAAAATTGGTGCTTCAATTTTTTCACAGGTAAAATGGTACTAATCACTGTAAATGAAAATCAGAAAAATAATCATTCTTATTGTAGATCTTACAGTCTGGTAACAATTAAACAGATAATTAAGAAGATAGTGTATCACTAAATGAGATATTTAAGTCACTGTGGAGGTGGAAAGCAGTGACAATTAATTTATTTTAAAATTGTTTAAAAGCAGCAAAAATTTATTCTGATCCTTAACTATTTTTCTTCTCATATAGAGTTATAAAATTCTTAAAGACAGTGTAAAATTTCACTTAGTAATGTTAGATATTAACTCTCTAATGTATATTATGTATTAGGTTTTTGAATGTTTCCGTTATTGGGCATAAAAGGAAATTACTTTGTAAAAATAAATGCTTATTACTAAATAGATCAAAATTGAATTTTTTTTGATGCTGCCCCTTTAAAAAATATATACATTCAAAATTTAATTTGTCTTAAAAGTTTTTTCTCACCATGGTACTTCAAATAGCAACTATATTTTATTAATAAGTTTATTTTGAGTTTCACTTTTTATAAGTAAAGGTTAATGGAAATTGCTTTAAACTGTACTCCTACGAAATTACTCTCATAAAGAAGAGTGGTGTTTGCATAAAAACTGGTTTTTTTTGCATACAAATGAGTACTTGAGGTTGCATTATTTCATTCATAATGTCTCAAATTTATACTTTAAGTAATAACAACAAACTGTGTTATTTGGGATGATATTTAATTTGAATTTGCTATTTAGAAATAGAAATAACTTGTGTTCATAATTCAATTCCATTAACAAGTGTATGAGATATTTAATTTAAAAGACAATTTTTTTAGCTATAATAAATATATACCTAGAATAAATAAATAAATAAATAGGTTTCTGCATGTACACATTAAAACAAAATGAGGATAAGGCATATTTTGCTGTTTTAAAATGTTTCTAAGACTTGTGTGGAAATACAACTTACTTGGAATAGAATCATTAGAGAAATATGAGGGAAAAAAGGGTCAATTCAGGAAAGAAAAATAATCAGGTGCAGCAAAAAAGAGGTATATATGAGCTTCATAAAACATGGGTGTGTTAAAAATATGTAATACATTATTCAATATATGCAAATAAATATTTTTGAGTTATATAGTTACTCTCTACCTTTGTAAAATGCAGCCTATATTTTGAGTGACTTTAACCTCATCTTTTTCCCTGCATTCACTAGTTCTTTGATCATGTACTTCTTATTTTGGTTAGTGTGAATGAATAAGAGAAAATTAGGAGCTGGGATGACTGTTTTAAGACTGTTGTAGTAAGACTTAGGAAATTTCAGTAACTAATGAATTTATTTTAAAATATACTCCATGGCTTTATTAAACAAAATCTTAACTTCAATGGCTGAAAGCCTTTTAAAAGGAAAGGTTTACTGAGCCATATGCTAACTAGACGGGGTCCAGGTCGTGGGCCATGAGGTCTGAAGCAGCAGCAGCAGGGCTAGACGGAGAAGGCCACATGTCTGCCATCCTGGTGGTGAGTGCTTTCATACATTACAGTTATGCTTTGTAGAAGAAAGATGGAAATTGTTTTGAAAGAATTTTATTTTGGCTACAGATAAGGGGTGTGGGATAAGGTGAAGTGGGGGAAGTTCTATGATAGGAGCACATTCTTTGACAAACTTAGACTGGTTATCGTCAACAGTCCTGAAGATTCAGGCATATGAAGGTTGAGGGGGCCTCCGGTGGTGGCTGTTGGCAACCCTTGGTGCTCTTGCCTTGCAGTGGCATCCCGCTGATCTCTGCCCGCATCTCCGCGTGGCTTCCTCTCTGTGTCTCTGATTTCAAAATTCCTTCTTTTGTATGAAGTCACCAGTAATTGAATTTATGAATCACCTATATGCAGGGTGATTTCATCTTAAGATCTTTAATTAATCAATCCGTGAAGACCTTATTTCCAAAAAAGATCACATTCTAGGGTCCAAGTGGGCATAACTTTGGGGCAACATATTCAACCCACTATAGTAATTGGTTATTAAAATCTAAAAACCACCATCTGACAACAAAAAGAACAAACATTTTGTTAATTTTTAAAATTTTAATATTTTAAAGTTATAAATATATGTAAGAACATGACATAAGTAAAAATTTACCAATGTTCCTGATTTTTAAGTAACTCATTGGGGGGTGATATTGCAAACATGAATAGAAAAGTTTAAATATTTTG
Source organism: Mormoops blainvillei (assembly GCA_004026545.1). Classification (NCBI taxonomy): domain Eukaryota; kingdom Metazoa; phylum Chordata; class Mammalia; order Chiroptera; family Mormoopidae; genus Mormoops; species Mormoops blainvillei. Next base: position 65,065 of record PVJD01006070.1, on the reverse strand, counting down.
AGTATAAAAGTATGAGTCCATGAGAATTTATATTTGTTTATTTATTTTAGAAATACAGGTTTTAATCTTAAATATTGAATAATTTGCTTTTACTTGTCAATATTAATGCATTCTAATTTTAGCAACAATTTTAATACAATTGCTATGAGAAAGTTAATGAAAAATGATATGAAAACTTAAAAAGTGCAAAAACAGTTATTTGATCTTGGTAAGTATTTCACAAAGATTAATATTACTTATTTAATTACATACATTTATACTAATTTAACTCAACAAAGAAAATGAATCCAATTGAGTTCACAGGCCTTAAAATCATTGCTTTGCTAATCAGCAAATTAATATGAAATGCATTGCAACTTGAAGTTTTAAACAATTCACATTGCCACTTTCAATTTTAAATAACTATTTATATGATTTATACCTTGTGCTTAAAATGTAGAGCGCACAATATAGATTTAAACTGAAGAAATTGGAAAACAAATTTATAAATCACCAAATGTATGAACTTTTACAAAGATGATATTATTGTTTCTTATCTCTATTTGATGAAAGTAAAATTTGGATAGATTTGGATAGATAATTGGATAGTTAAAATGAAGAACATTTATTTTAACATCTGTAAATTCTGGAAATGAATTATTACGTGATAGAGTGACATATATTTTCTTTGGCTACTTTTGGCAATAGACTAGGCATATGCAATTTGGTATAAATTCAAGGGAATAAAATCATCTATGAAGTTTCTTCTTACTCTTAATTAAGGAAACTTTAGAATATCCTATAAATTGCTAAAATGGGTTTTACAGGTATTAGCTAGCTGGTACATGAAAATGGAAGTCACTTTCAACTTATGGTCCTTGGAATTCAAATTTAAGGTAGCATCGTATGAGAATAGTTCTAATTACTTGAGAGTGGCTATTTTAAGAGACATATACCCTGGAACCTCATTCTCATTAAATCAAGTGGGGGGAAAAGCATCAAACTTACCTGCTCTGGAAGCTCCCCTGTTTAGTTAGGGTATTTCTTGACCAGAAAGGTTTATCCATCTATGACAAAGTCACCTTTGATCTGCTACCTAACAGTTGCAGGTGTTTTTTTGGGCAGTGATCCCCTTCTGAAGCCCTTTCCATGATGTGCCTGGTTTGATATGTGTGGACTGAGCGTCATGCTCTGAGACATGAGAGCTGGGGAGCCTGTGTGCTCTGCTGATTTATTGTCATCAGTTTTCCACAGTGACAGTACTTCTACGTTTACCCTCCTTCCTGGTGTGATGTAGCATCTGAGTCTAAACACACTTGGCACTAGACTGGTATTAAAATCACTAACATGTAGAACAGATTGGTGGCAAAAGGACACAGTTGGCCCTTTATAAAGTACATAAGTCATAGTACACTGTTGGTGGGAATGCAAACTGGTGCAACCACTGTGGAAAACAGCATAGGATTTCCTCAGAAAACTAAAAATAGAACTGCCCTTTGACCCAGCAATTCCACTGCTGGGACTATGCCCTAAGAATCCTGAAACACTAATCCAAAAGAACCTATGCACCCCAATGTTCATAGCAGCAAAATTTACAATAGCCAAGTGTTGGAAGCAACCTGGGTGCCCAACAGTAAATGAGTGAATCAAAAAACTGTGGTACATTTACACAATGGAATACTACACAGCAGAAAGGAAGAAGACATTCGCAACAGCATGGATGGATCTGGAGAGTATTATGCTAAGTGAAATAAGCCAGGCGGTGAAAGACAGATACCATATGATCTCACCTGTAAGTGGAGACTAATCAACAGAACAAACAAGTAAGCAAAATATAACCAGAGACATTGAAATAAAGAACAAACTGATAGTAAACAGAAGAGGGGGGAGGGAATAGTGGGAGAAATGGGAAGAATAATCAAGGAACATGTATAAAGGACTCATAGACAAAGCCAAAAGGGTGTAGGATCGAAGGTAGGGGGTGGGGATGGGAAGGGCAGGGGGACTAGTGGGAGGAAATGGGCAAAACTGTGCTTGAACAACAATTAAAATAAATAGATAGATAAAAAAAGTCATAGGGATGTAATGTACAGCGTGGTGACTATACTTAATAGTGTGCTGCATATTTGAAAACTGAAAAGAGTAGATCTTAAAATTTCTCATTATAAGAGAAAACTATTATAACTATGTATGCTGATTAAATTTAACTAGGCTTACTGTGGTAATCATTTTGCAATACTATATATACAAATACAGAATAATTACATCATATCTGTGAAACTAATATGTTACATGTCAATTACATCTCAATAAAAAATCACTAACATATAATAAACTAAACAGAAATTATTTGAAACCATAAATAATTGATATTTTTAGAATTTGTGCTATTTTCATCTGTCTTCAAATCTAGAAATGATATAATTTCAGTTTGTATTTAATACTGTGCTTAACAAAAGGATATCATTTCTTAAGACAAAGACATCTACCTAGGCTGCTGGAACTATAATTGACAGAAGGAAAAGCTTCTATGAGTATCAAAAATATTCCAGGAGACATCAAAAAAAATGTGTTCTTCTGGCCATTATTTAATTTCTAAGGTCATTAAACATAAGAAATATAAAAAGTAAAGATTATTTTCACCACTAGAGACAATGCAAGAAAACACAATTACTGCCTCTACAATGCTTTTCCTGATCAGTGACAATATGTTTCATTACGATGGTATTGAACTTCCATAAATCCCAAAGAAATTTACTGTTTTATTTTGTTTTATTTTATTTATTTAGCTATTTTGGTACATCTTTGATTTGGACATTGGAAGATTTGATCTAGCTCATGAAATGCAGCAGAGAAAATCACTAGCTTCAAATACGTCTGGAGAAAATCCAAGAATACTAATATCAGCAAAACCATCTCTCTCTTTCTTTCCTCTTTTTTTTTACTTTATAACATTTTCTTTTTTTAATGCAATACCATTTTCCTGAGAAACAAAATGATATTACTGATTTGTCTTTGCAAAAAGCAAATTCACCAAAGTAATAATTTGTTCAATGTGATGCACAGTGAGAAGGGGTGTTCAACACTAGTGTTAGATATTCTCTAAACATCTGCCTGCAGTTTAGCCATTCTCTGCTTTATTTAACGTGCATGGCAAGGAGGTCAAGCAGGAAAACGCCCCTTCGCACACAGGCGTACGATTGCACACAACCGTGCTTACCACTGCAGCCCTGAAGCCACCTGAGTTCTCCTGATCAGCAGTTTAGTCCTATGCAGATAGGGGTATTTGGGGGGGGGGGTGTTTGTGTGTTTGTTATTTTTTCTTTTCATAAATGGTTTTCTCAGTCATTAATGAAATACTTTTGCATTAACAAAAATTATTTTGTAATAAATTTCAATTTACTCTGTGTTGGACATCTCTACAGGACCTCACAAATACTACCAAATCTGTGTCTGCTTATGTTGACTAAACTAGTGATCTCCAAATTTTAGTTAATTTAAAGATTTTGTTTATTTATTTTTAGAGAGAAGGGAAGGGAGGGAGAAAGAGGGAGAGAAATATCAATATGTGTTTGCTTCTCATGCACCCCTTACTGGGGACCTGGCCTGCAACCCAAGCTTGTGCCCTGACTGGGAATTGAACCAGCGACCTGTTGGTTCTCAGGCTGGTGTCCAATCCACTTTTTGAGCCACACTAGCCAGGGCCACACCAGCCAGGAAACACCAATCCAAATTTTTATTATTCACATACCAGTAAAATAAAAATTAGCACATACTCAGAGTATATACACACTTATTTATTCATAAATTAGATATGGTTATCTATTAATATAAAGGCATTATATGACATATTTAAAAGACAGAAGCTAATAAGTTATGATCATAGGTACACAAAAAGAAAAGTTTTATTTTCTTTTTCTATTATTCAGAGTGTAGTATTAAACCACATTGCTCTCCATTAGAGTGATGTTTTCTTGTAATTACCTCTGAAATTGCTTTTCTACCTTGCATACAGTATTTATTTCACAAGACATAAGCAGATCACATCTCAAGTTGTGAACAACTAGTTGCTTAAAAATGTAGAGCAGGGAAGGAACACTCTTTGATTGAAAATCATTTAATCTTTGCAAATTTATACCAAGGTATTATATTTATTCACATTTTACAACCTAGGAGAAAAGTAACTTACACATCCCCCAATCATTTAGAAGTGTTGTGGTGGAGAACAGCTACAAAGCAAGTTGCAACTGATGATAAAGCCTGTTACGTTAATCTTCGCTATTGGGACCTAAGTATAGATGAAGCCTTAATCACAGTTATATGGACGAACACTCATACATGGACTGTCAAGATAAATATTTTCCAAATGATCCTCTATATGTTTCTCCCTCAATGTACCTCCACGAAACCGTCTTCGGATACTTTATTCTTTGAATAAGAGAAGTGGGTACATGATTACCTCATGTTAAATTGTTAAGATAGGCTTGTGTTCATTTATGTGTACTTGCATGACTTTTCCCTGTCATCCCCTTCTGTGTGATGAAATGCTGGCCCCTTCATAGTGTTTTCCAACTTTCCCTAAGCAAGAGAGGGTTTTCTCATAAAGAACGGAATTAGAATTGATAGGTTCAGTGTCGGTACTTCTCAGCCCTCCTTTTCAGTAATACAAATTGAGTAATTATTAATATCCTGTTAGTTTTTGGTGCGCATCACAGTGATTTGATTTTGATATACACTATAAAATTATTCCCATGGTAAGTCTAGTGACCATGAGGCACCAAAAAATGTTATTCCAATATTATTTATTTTATTTCCTATGCTATAAATTACACGCTCACACCTTCTTTATTTTATAACTGGAAGTTTGTACCTGTTAATCTTCTTCACCTATTTTACCTATCCCTAACCCCTCACCACTGTGGTAACCACCAGTATGTTTCTTGTATCTATGAGTCTGCTTTTGTCTTATTTATATTTATTCATTTGTGTTTCAGATTCCACATACCGTGACTTCTTCTTTGTTTCAGTGCTTGGAGAGGGAGAGTGAGCTCTCTGTTGTGTCTTCTTTATAAAGACACCAATCCTGTTAGGTCAGGGTCTCACCCCCACAACCTCATGTAACCTTAATTACCTGCTACTCCCAACACAATGATGCTTGGTGGGTTAGGACTTCGACATACGAATTTAGGATCATGGTATATAGCAACACTTTATCTCATTATTTTATAAGAAAATATACTTAATCTACCTTATTGACATTTAATTCTGATAAATAATTTTAGTCCAGTGAGCTCTGCAATTTCATAATGATCACCAACAGCATGATCATATTAAAGTCATGGGTATTTACAGCCAAAAATAACTGACTAATGAAAATAGTTACTCAAGTTATATCTTATTTAAAAATTTTTTATTTTAGCAAATGTTAAATCTAGCCAAAATGCAATTAAAAACTGTGTTCTACTTTTTTTTTTTCTGTTCACTTTTAGAAATTCATTGTCTCTAATTATAAACACTCATCTGATTGAGGATACAACAGAAGTAACCAAAGCCAAATACTTAAAAATAACAGAACATATGAAACTGTAATAGCTTAATGATTAGCATAGTGCAGACTGAAACTCCATACATGCAAAGAATCCCAAGATTGCTTTCACATGCTGAGATAAATGGACCCTTATTTTTTCTCCTAAGTTATTGTATAGTAGTTTCACCTGCTGAGAGGTTGAATTTTATGAGGGTTTGTTAAATAAACCCAAAAATATTTTAGGCAAGAGTGTTAGGGATTGTCATATTTCCTATTCTGTACTTGTGTCAGAAGCATAATAAAGACAAATCTCCTCAGGATAGTAGATATTCACTGGGCAATAAGTAGCTGTTGGGATCTATTTATTTTTACCAACATGGAAAGGATTTACACATAAGCTATGTGTCATTTATAGTGTGTTTTGAAAAATATATAGAATGACTAGATATGTGGTACTTGACATTAAAATAGTTATTTACCAGCTATGTGGTTTATTGGATAAGTTTCAATATTATTCTCAGCAGATAAAAGAATGGTAGTAGAATCAGCTGTGATATTAAATAGCCTTGGGTATGTCACTGTAGAATTTACTCAATATATCATAAACATATAGATATACTGTAGTTATATATATATATATAAAGCTATGCAGTTATAGCTTGAGCTATAAATATAGGCATCGGAACATTTTAAATATAGACAGATGTATTTTATAATTATATATTCTATTAACATTCTGATTATATATTCTATATAATATATATAATAGTTATATATAGAGATTTCCAAGTTGTTATGAGCATAATAGGAACAATTAAAAGAGAAAACGCATGTACAGTACTTATTTCTGTCTCTACAGGAAATAAGTGATCAAATGTGACAAGTAGAGTCAAACCTCAGTTCTCAAACGCTCCTCTCCAACAATTTAGTTGTCAACCAAGCTGTTCATGAAAAAAAATCTAGGTTGTCTAACAAAACACTGGGTCTGGATTCTCTGCCAGACCCCCCTTTCATGCTGACACCTGTATGACCACTTATGCATCTCTAAGGACACAAAGGAGATTCAGTTTTTGAACAAATTGCTTCTCAGTTTTCCAGAACAAATTAAGTTTTAGAACCCAGATTCCACTGTACATAAGAATTGTTTTTTCCTGTAAAGCCATCAGTTAATCTAAACAATCACTGATGTTTATTTTCTTGGGTATTTGGAAAAATGAAGGTGGAGTAAAGGAAAGTTCTCCGACGGCCGGGCCCCTGTGCTCTGGCAACCGGCGCGCAGGCCGCGGCGCTCTGCCTGCCCTTGAGGCGACGGCGCCGTCCTGCACGTGCAAGCCCGCAGGCTCCGCCATACAGGTTGCTGCAGCCAGAAGTGTTAGGCAAATTCCATTTTGACCTACCAATCAACTATATTCAAAGTGGAAATGAATTAAACATATTATTACTATGCCATATGCACATTCTGGTCTCATTTCCTTCAGGCAAAAGGGCTGCTTTTGTTTTTGTCATACCTAGGGGTATAACCTGTACCTTTCATTGCCCAATTGCTTTTTTACAGTAAAATATATATGGATTTATATATATTTTATATTACATATATAAAAGGCTTGCTCAGTGCATATTCTCGAGTATGAGAAATACCCTTCAGTCCATCTAACCTGTATAGGTATAAATTTGGGAAACTATTGACAGCAACATATAATCTTGTATCTTTGTCAACGGTAAACAAATATACTCATTGCTTAGTATTAAAATCTCTCTCTCTCTCTCTCTCTCATTCTCACTTTCTTTTAATAGAATTCCAATGTGGCACTTCAAAATATAGTCCTATAGTTATGCAGAAAAATGAAATAATATCTTGATTTTTATTAATATATACTTAATAAATCTATAAAATTATTGCTAATGTTCTATATGCCTGATTTTAAAAACAATATTAATTCACAATTCTTATGTAAAACGTGGGTCATTAGATTTCAATAGTTTATTAACATAATTCATGCTATTTTAGGATAGATAAATTTGTAAAATAATTTTTTGGTTTAGGAATATTTATTTGCTATATTGTTTGACTTAAATTTCTAATGCGTCCCAAACTAATTATTTTGTAATATGCAGTAAAATTAATTTTTAAGGTAAATAAAGTGAAAAAATAAAATGAAAATTCAACTTTAGTTATTAGACACAACAGATATAAAAGTCCATACCTGTAAGATCTATACATTATATAAATATAATAAGACCAAACATAGGAGAGAACAAAATAAATACAAAACTGCACACATTGTTCATAGGGCATCTACAGGTTTAATAAAGAATATTACGACACAGTCATACATTTTGTCATTTTGCAATTATACATAAATAAAAAGTTGTAGGGAAAATAGCAAGTTTCCATTTAAATACCTACATGTACACTTTAAACAAAAAGTCAGGATGTCTGAATTTTAATTGTTAATTATGACAGATAAGCTTTTGTTTCCTTGTTAACTATCCAACTTAGGTAGTATTGATAAAGTTAATTATAAGTAATAATGTGTATCTATATTTTCTGTATGCATTGTCTAATAATATTCAAGGTAGAGTTTTACCAGTCATTTCAGCAAACTTCAATTGTCTATTATTCTCTTTTCTAAAATGGGACAAAAAGTACCGACTTTCATAATGCACTTTAATCACTTACTAGTAGCACATTCTGTAAAGTGATCCTGTAAATTTACAGTTAAAATTAATTTTGAAGGAGGGAAAAAAATACTAGATCCATTAAACTTCTATATATTGATCTTTTGAGGAAAAATACAAGTCATTGTGTTTTAATAGTTTTTGTAATAATATTTTACAGACATGGAAGAGAACATGCTTTATTTCACTGATATTTGTTTTTAAATCATGGAACATGTCAATGTTCTGCAGAAACTCTTTTCTTCCTCAGAGGTTTCTAGATCATTAAAATCATAAATGACAAAACAGAACAAAAGAACAGAAGCCACACGGTTTTTAATGACAGGTGTAATACAAATTAGCACATTAGAAGAACAGAGTTTCTACAGAATGAAATAATGAACCAGTTATGTTACGACACTTTAAAGGTGTGGACTGGACTGCAAGACCACATTAGCCACATCTGTAGATTCAGCAAGCTTCAAAGAAAACTACTTTGCTAGCTATATTTCTCCCATGGGTTGGTTTTCCATATCACTAGCCAGTTCTTGTATATTTGGAACACTGGTGTTCACGGAAAGCAGTTGAATTTCTTATTTCGTCCCAGTATCACCACACATTTTTAGTTAACCTCTTTGGTACTAATATTTTCCACTAATCTTTTCACAGGCTAGTGAAGTAGTTTGCACATATTCTACTGTAAGCATTTAAATGTAAAACTATTTCACAGAGTTATTTCATTGCTATGTTTTGAACTTGATTTTTAAAATTTATTTTAAAATTATGGTTGACATAGAATATTATCTTCCTATCAAGTGTACCATACAGTGATTAGACATTCATGTGCCTTACATGACGGTTACTGCAGTAAACCTTATACACATTCGGCGCCATAGACGGTACAATACAATATCATTGAGCACATTCTCTCTGCTATACTTTACAAACTAGTAATGAATTTCATACCTGAGAATTTGTACTTCTTAATCTGCTTGACCCTTTTTTGCCTATCTCCCTACTCCCCTCTTATCTTGCAACAATCGGTATGTTCTCTGTTTCTACAGGTATGCTTCTGTTTTGTTTTGTGTATTTTGTTTTTTTAGATTCCACATATAAGTCAAATCATATGTCTGACTTTTTTCACTTTGGCATAATATTCTCTAGGTCCATCCATGTTGTTGCAAAGGATGAAATGTCATTCTTTTATATGGCCAAGTAATATTCCATTACATACAGTACGTACCACATCTTCTGTATCCAATTGTCTATTGATGGATGCTTAGGTTGCTTCCATATCTTGGCTATTGTGAGCAATGCTGCAGTGAAGACGGGGATGCATATATCTTTTTGATTTTTTATGGATAAAGACCCAGAAGTGGGGTTTCTGGGTCATATGGTAGTTTATTTTTTTATTTAATTCTTTATGATTGTCTCTAATGCTGTTAAGTTTTTTATGGTTTTGTTACTGTGTTAGCTAGTATAAGTCTGAGAGAAAACATACTGGTTTTAGCATTTCGCTCGTGGTTATAAAGTTAAACAATATATGAATGATCAGATTTTCTCTTGAAACTTTAATCTCCTTAGGCTCTGTTAACTTGACCTTCCTTCAATTAAGTGGGAATATAAAGAACTCAGTCAGTGCTGATTGTTTTCTTCCAAAACCTGTCTCCTGGTTTTGTTTATTCTTTCGTGATTTTTTGTTTAAAAATTACTTTTAACTCTGTCCATAATTTAGGGTAGAATCAAGAAAGAAGTTACTCAGATATACTAGAAGTTAATTCACAGACTGAAATTTAACCTAAAATTTAACTTGGTAAATAAATTGTCTATAAACTTCATTTTTGCACTGATAGATAGATGATAGATGATAGATAGATAGATAGATAGATATAGATAGCTTCCTTCCTTTAGAATATTTTCCAATGTTTTTCATCCATATTAAATAAATAGACATATACTGAGAAAAAATCAATGCTAGAACAAATACAGTATACACAATTTTTTTTTGAATATCACACAGGCAACAGATTTAAATTAAGAGTAATGATATTTCAGAATTATTGAATCAGTTAATAAATTGTTCACACTTGACTATATCATTCTTTATTTATTTTAGCAGAATGTTCTTCATGAGGGCTTTACATCAATACTACAAACAGCACTGCTTCTTTTATGAGGTTCTAACTTCTTAGGGATTGGTAAGATATTTTTAAAGTTTAAATTTTATATTAATTTTCCCTTTGTATAAAGGACAGACTTTGGAAAAACATTTAAAATTTGAAAAACAAACTTTGTAATCAAGGAGACATGACTTTAAGTCCTAGCTCCGTTATTTAAAATCTGTAAAAACTTGGTTGTTTCTTTAATCCTGAGCCAAAAAATTGTGCACAAAGTGTATCATACATACTTTTCCTGTATATGAGAGTAGAATTTAGTCAAGTATATTAATCTCACATATTCATGTCACTCTCTAGTTTCATTCATTGAATAACTTAAATCATTGAGAATGTAGTTTAAACTGTAATTCCTTGAAATTATTGTCATTTATGTTAAATTGTACCAGTAAAACCTAAACAGTGTCTTAAATATACTTTTATTTACAAAATTATGATTACATTCGTCCCTCCCTTTTATTTTTCAGTCCTGTCTCTAGTCACACAAATCTCTCACACTTTTTATACATGTAATTATTACATATATTCTCAGTCTGTTGTAATTGTTAGGAGCATAAATTCACTACTGTTCCCTTTTCTTATGGTATCCTGAATCCTCATCCATTATCTTAGTGACAATTTGCCTTCAAAATACTTGTAACCCAGTTTTTTGCTCTAGTTTTTGCTTTTTATGAATTCTATAAAGACAGGTTTAGGAAGTTTAATCAATGTGTTTGTACTGGAAATAATGTGACTCTGAGCTCCACTGGCAAATAAGAAAAATGTAATCTGCAGATTATGACAAACATTTCTAGCTTTTTCAAACTATCTTTCATTAACTGCATAAATTTTGTTAGAAACTTTTAAAAAATAAAAATTTTGTGAATATTTTAATGTCAAGAATATATAAATATATACCAAGTTTAAGCAAAAGTTATCTGTTTGTCTGCCATAAAAGTAAAACAACCTATCCCTCTTCTTCCAAAACAGAAAACATTGACAGTTCTAGAAGGAAAACTTCCTGAATTTGTAATCTTGAGGAATATACAGTATCTTTAAAATATACATAGTAGCTTAAGGTTGACAGATGTTGGAATTAGGGATAATAAACCCAGTATTTGTAACTATCTAAGGACTCTGTCTACATATATTGATGAAACATTTATGTTCAGTGTTTATCTAAAGGCAAGACTTTTTTTTTTATTTCTCTTAAACTTATATTTTAATTGTCTCAAAAAAACCAGTTTATTGTGAACAGGCAATTAGATTCTTAAGTAAAGTTTAGCAATGTTAACTAGTGTGGTGGGTAATGAATACTAAATTAATCCAAGTAGTTAATTTTATTAAATTGTTCTGTATTTGTTTTCTTTAAATATTTGCATTTAGAGAGTCTTATCTACTCAGTTGCTTGAGCTAATGTGGCAAATATAATTAAAACTATTCTCTAAGAGGGGTTCTAATGCCTACTGTTTTCAGTTTAATTTTAGCAATTACGCCCTTGGTTAAATAACCTACTAGTCATTTAGCTAAATGGCACACGCTCTGGTACTTGCAATGTGGTTCAAGTGCCTCAGTGAATGACTGTTCTTGTTGGGTTAGCAAATTTGAACACTTTTGACTCCTAATGGTTAAAGAAATATTAATAGCAGTTAACCATTTTCATCCAAAATTCTGCAACGTAAGGGTAAGATATGGAGGGTTACAAAATTTCTATTTTCCTCTCACCCAATCCACTAGTATTATTTCTGCATGAAAAATATTCTCACAGAACATTTTAAAAAAGGTTTAGTAGGGAAAAGATGAATTTCTTGAACTGCTTCTAAATTATTTTCATCCAAATGAAGGGTTGGGAAACAAATAGATTTTTAGTTCCTTGTTCTCCGTTCTTTTTTGTTCCCTTTGCCTCATTCTCTACCTGCTTCCTCTCCGTTTCGGCAGTCCTTTATCCAGTGTTGTGCTTCTTTCTTGCCTTTCCTCTTCACATTTTCACCTGATTTCCCATCAGTATATATTTTTCTACCCTCTCTGTCAATTACATCAAAATTTGGATTTGAAACAAACAAAATAAAAGGGACAGAGAGGTAACAAAATTAATATTGTGCATATAACAAATCACACAAAAAGACAGTTTGACTTTTCTCCTTCTGTGCACATGTGTGTGTTTCTGATGTATTTCAAGATGTTTAGCATCAAAGGTATCCTGAATAAGCTGGAGACATAAGCTAAAAATATTTGGGCACCAATGCAGAGAATTTATATGCCATCCATAGCAGAGGGTTTGTAAACTTACTATTATTTCAATCTTTTAGCTTTAATTCTAAAATCAATCTTCACATTACTAAAAGATCACAAGTCTTTGCATAGACATTTTCATTAAAATATGTCATTTTATCACACATTTCAATCTTTTTTGTCTTTACAGTGAGCAAGAAATAGACAGTAAATAATACTTGTTTTTAATTTTATTGTTTCTAAAGACCCCTCCACTATACCACATTAATAATTCAGACCTATGGAAATAAAACTGACTCCGCAAAACCAGGAAGACAATAAAAATGAATATTTTTCTTGTTGTCAATGACAAAAATCCAAGGAAACATTAATCTCTAAACTTGAACCCTCTCATTCTCGGGTGACATGAACAGATTAACAGTTCAGTCAATATGACAGCTGCCTTCTTAATTGGAGGATGTGCAGTGAAAATGTCAGGAAGAATTCGCTGCCTTAGCATAACACAAAAAAATTTTCTTCTGTTGTGTATGTCCTTAGTCATTAATTACCCCAAAAACAAGATTCTAAGAAGTATACTTGTGACTGTCATAAACCAAGTTTTTATGTAGAGACAAAAAAAAAAAAACTTTTTAATGTAATATCATTAAAAAATGTAGCTAATAATGCAGAGCTTACTGTTGCTAATATTTATAATGTTTATCAGTGTCCAATAATGTAACCATGCATTTGTTGCTAGAGAGAGTATCTAAATTTTATGCAAGATACATGGCAGACTTCTTCACCGTTTTTTCCTCCTTGACTTGGTAACATGCTAACCTATAAGGATGATGACTTTCAAAGTAACCCTTTTTCTACAAAAAACAGAGATCTTTGATTTTTCATAAATGCTAATCATGAATGTGAACAAATCACTCTCTACAAATCAGTTCAATTTTATCAAGAGGAAGTAGACGGTGAAAGAATAAAGATGCTATTGTTGTTACTGTTATTACTATAGAATAGGTGAACTAATTCATTAATCTAAGAAAATTTATATGAAATATTATGTAGGAATAAACTAAGGTAGAAATAATTCTAGCCATAACACTTCTATGTAATCAATGACTAATATGCTTTTAAATAAAGGAGGTCAAAATAAAACTGTTTTAATTATATTTACGTATACAGACCTAAACAAAAACAATTACTACTGACAATATTGAGAAGAGAAAACAAAGACCTTTCTTTTCCCATTGAAACGATGCATTCAATACTCATAATGAGATTATTTCAGTGGGCTTTAGTCATGCCTGTATATCTATAGATCGGCTTCCTCTCTCATCCCTATATACAAAGGCTTAGACTCATCCTCACAGAGTTCCTTTCCTGAGTCGCCCTTTGTCATGCAGTCTTACACTCCTCTGGAGTGTTGAGTAGCACCTCACTTCTGGCAGCCTAGGTAGTCACCAGCAGCTGCCAAGTCAGGAAAACTGACTGGGATTTGAGAAGAATTTGAATGACTTATTAAATATATATTTCTCAAGGTTCTGTAAGCTTTAGCCTTTCATGAAAAAATCGGCAACAAATCAGATACAAAGTTTACAATAAACTAACATCTACATACCTTTATAAAGGTATAGTTTAAGAAACTTAATAATCAGGTTTCATTAAGAGAGAAATAAGACACATCTATAAATTATTCAACTCTACAAATTTTTTTTTTTTTGGAGTTCATAGCTCCTTTAGAAAATATTGGTTTTCATGGCATTCAATGTGCCTTCTAGAGAACTCAAGAAAATTTAGTAAGAAAAAGTTTTTTTGGTGTTGCTAAACAGGTAAGAAAATCTTAGTGTATTAAGGCTATAAGAGTCACATTGATATTTCTATCTTTTTGCCTTATTTTAAATTTCAAATGTAAACATTCTCATTCATTGCTATATTATATTGCTATATATTAAATCATTATATTAGTCAATGTGTCTTCTATTGTCCTCAAAGACATTTAGGACAGATAAAAATCTTGATTTCCTATTGATTTTAAAGGACCACCAGAGTGGATACATGTGTTACACATTTGTCCAAACCCATGGAATGTGCAACACCAAGAGTGAACAGTCATGTAGACTATGGACTTCAGGTGAAAATAATGCCTTAACAGAGGTTCATCAATTGGAGCAAATGTATTACCCTGCTGGGTAATGTTGTTAATGAAGGAGGTTATGCATGTGTAGGGGTGTAGAAGCTATTTCTACATTTTGCCCTCAATTTTTTTGAGAACCTAAAACTCCTCTAAAGAAGTGTTTTTAAAAAGACAGGTTATTCATATAGTTCTCTCTATTCCTTATTTACCCTCTTCTAAATCTCAGATATAAATTTTGTCTTTAGGTGATCTGGTTGTGAACAACCAGTATTCTTAAATGTTTTATTGTAAAATATTTCAAATGTATAGAAATCTTTATAAGCACATAATGAGTATCAATTTACCAATGATCAAATATAAAAAAATATTTGATTTTGAAACTCAAATCTTACTTATTTTAGGAAAAAATATTTCTCATTCATTTCATTCACTATATGTGCCTCTCTAATAACTTTTTTCTCCCACAAAAGTAACCACTTCTGTGAAGTGCATGTATACAATTTTAAATCACATTGTTATACTTCTATTTTTATGATATATTATTAACATATCCATGAAACACACAGAATTTTCTTTTGATTTTTTATTAATTTCTAGGTTTATTAATTTATTTATTGATGTATAGATTTCTATGGAAATAGTCTCATACTTGCAGTATGGAAGTTAGTATTCATGCATACCCATTCATATATATGTCATGTTTATTCTTCAAAATAGTTTTAAGTTTTCTTCAAAAAAGATTTTGCATATCTTTTGTAGATTTGCTCTTAGATAATTTATGGAATTGCTTTTATAATGATATATATAAATTTTGTCCCTGTTATATTTTCTAAGTACATAATTTTGATAACATATGTAAGACCATTGACACATACTAACTTCACACAATTTAAATGTAAAGTAAATTTTATTAGGTACATTTTCAGGCCAAGAAGCAGCAAAGCACTCACCATTCTGCAAACTCTCATTATTCCAAAAGAGTTGTGCTTAGGCCAGTCACAAGTGGGGAACAAATAGAAATGTCCTCACCAAGGATAAGGACCTCTTCAGAAGAGGGAGCCTACAAAGGTCATGCGCTGGTAGCAGCCTCTATGTGACTGAAACCGCTGAAAGCTAACAAAGCAGTTAAAATAAAAGAGGAAAGGAGCTTCTTGTGCTATCTGGGGTTTTCTTCCCTTATGAGAAATAAAACTGATATCAATTAATACTATTATTTTTAACTTGCATCCAGGAACCTTACTACATTCTTTATAAATTGAATAGTTTGCCTATATTTTCTGGGGCTCTCTTAGTAATATAACTGGTTTATCTAAAATGTTTGCATTTATGTTAACATAGGAGACTAGTCTGAAATTTAAGTCCTGTGTGTTTCTTCCCCTTGCTGAGCATTGATACCAAAATTGACTCATCCTCAAAAGAAATAAGATGTATAGCTTTCCAACTGGTATAGAATTTTATTTTATATTTAATGATCATTTGCATATTTAGATTTCAGTTACCTCTCACAGTCAATTTTTTAATTTACATTTTCTAGATTTAAAAAAAATTCACATTACATCAATTATTGGCATAGACCTGCACAATGTATAATTTAATAATCATCTTTGACTTTCTTAGCATTGCTTATCTGATCGTTCTCTAAGCATTTTTTCTCTATAAGATTTATTAAGGGTTTGAAAGCATATACAAGAATCATGGTGAGTAATGAAAGAAAGGCTGAAATGTACCCTATTTAGGTAAAGTGAGCAATCACTTAATTGCATGAAGGAAGACACTCTAAACCTAACAAAAAATTTCTGCTTCAGAGAAACAAACACATCTTGATAAAAATTCCCATGTAGCTTAATCCTTGATCTCAGAGGGTATTTTATTAATTATTTTGAGGTTTCTCTTATCATTTTGATCCATCCAATTACTTCTGAAGTTTTGGCTATATATCTAGGGCCAGGTTAGGTGAGAAACCCAGCACATTCCCGAGTGCTTAGGAAGGGATGCGGTGGGGGGTGCAACAGTCAATTTTTCATGATTGCATCCTTACCTGCTTAAGGTATATTTTAGAATTTGTCACTCTTATTGATCTTCTTGAAAATAACTTACTGATCTTTTCTTTTTCTACTTATTAATTTCTATATTTTTATTTTAATATTTTTCTCTTTAAACTCTTTAGTTTTAATCATTTGCTTTATGCCTAACTTCTTAAATTTAACTGTAAGCACAATTATTTTTAACATTATCTGATTAAAATGTATATAACAGCAAATAGAGATTATTTAAATTCTCCTTTTCATGCCTATAACTGCCTTCTCTTGTTCAAATGAATTCAGTAGTAATGCCATTACGATGTGATGTTAAGTACTCACGGAGATAGTGGGCATTCTTAACACGCTTTTGATCTTACTGAACATGTTAAAGGGACACATGAGCTGTTTGGAAGGAAATTCACTGGCCAAATGTGGTATAACTTGAGCAATAACATAATAATGATGATAATGAATTATGCTAAATAGTAAAAGAGAATTTGGCAGTATAGAATTTGAAAAAATAGAAACTGAGAAAACTCTTCTTTACAACAGATCATATAAAAATGTAGGGATAATGATAAAATTAGAAAAACATTATTTTTCAACTCCTAGGGGAATCATCGATTCAAACAAATATCAATAGTGCATGTCAAAAATTTAAATGAAGGCTATTAGTGTATAAGATATTATATTCTCAAATTATCAGCCTTTATTGTGACCTGTATTGGGATTAAAAAAAATTTCCTTAAGTGATCCTACTGTGGTCCCAGGTTGAGAAACACTGACAGAGTCTTTTTAGTTAATATGCATTTTCTAAAAAGTAGAGTGCAAGGGAAAAGAATCTTACAGTAGATGTTTCAACTACTCTGCTATTAGCTAAAGAAGAAATGTTTCTTCAGGATCTTACTTTCATTGTATGTTTCTTTTTCATATTTTTCTGCTCCCTTTATGAAAAAGATAGTAATATCTACAGTTAACATAAGCTCTAGAGACCTGGGAGGAAAGGTTAATTTGCTTTAAGTTAGAGTGTAGGTGGCCTTAGACATCCTTTCGTTAGAGTAAGAAATTTTCAAGATGAACCTAGATGAACAGCCGTTGAAAAATGAGGACACAAACCACATCAAGATAGTACTTTTGTTGACCTGGTCCTCTAAATTCCCTCTGTGGAGCTTGTAGACTTATGCCCTTGATGGGTAACTAGATGTAGATATCAATACATTTAATGTTGAACATAATATCCATGTAGTATTTGCAGTTATAGCTATTGTTATTATTGTAATAGCTTTTCATTCACATTATTCCTTAGGCAATCTCTGTGCTGCCTTTTTTAGAAATATAACAGAAAAGATACTGACCTTTTCATAAAATCAATAAAGGAAATCAATATAAAGCTCTTTATACTGTTTTGTAAAAGCAATTATGCTTTTAAATTTTACCTGTATTGTAGTTGATAAATTATATATTAGGAGTGTTAAGATTCTGATATATGAAATGATTTATAGTTGAAAAAACATTTTCATAGGAATTTACTAAGAATCTTATGTTTAGAAGATGTCATGAGTTACCCAATAGAAAATACGGTATATATATATTTTTTACTATTTTCTCTGAATAACACATTATGTGCTTGATTGAAAAATAGACCACAAAGAATAGTATAAAATCACAAAATTTAAAACAAAAAATAAGCTGAAATATATGTAATTCAGGTTGATTCTAGAATAAGTCCCAAAAGCAATAGAGAGGAGATGCATCATTTAGGTCTCTTTTCAGCCTGCTGCAGGGGACCTAGATATCTGACAGCCTCCAACTGCAATTCCTAGGAATACTGAAGGAAGGCTTTCCCTAGGCAAATGGCCCCTAGCCAATGACTAGGCAGGACAAGAGTGCTATTAATGGAACATTTCTTTAATGAGATTGCTTGGTTTTCCTGTGGCTTGGCCAAGACTTTCTCATAAGTGAACAGCAGTCTGAAGCTCTTCCTATTCAATTTTCTTTTCCTTGATCCTCTTGTAGGTGCCAGACTTATGAAGCAGACTGGAGGCTCCATCTGCCTACTACTGCTTTCTCCTTTTTTATCCCTATTCACTAGAAATTTTTTGGACTAAACTTCTTTTTAAATATTTTATTTATTTATTTCTGGAGAGAGGGGAAGGGAAGGAGAAAGAGAGGGAGAGAAACATCAATGTGTGGTTGTGTGCTCCCAATCAGGGACCTGGCCAGCAACCGAGGCATGTGCCCTGACTAGGAATTGAACCGGCGAGCCTTTGGTTCGCAGGCTGGCACTCAATCCACTGAGCTACACCAACCCGGGCAATTCTTGGGAGATTCTAACTGACCCATGTGATACCAGGAGTTATTAGAGAAAACAAGTGGTATCGTGGTATTTGGTGACTGGTTTATTTTTTGCTTAGCTGGAAATGAAGATCCTGTTCTGAGGGTAATGTGCATCGGAGGGTCCCCGGAAAAAGTGCTAGTGAGACCTTTACATTTGGTCACTCTAGCACATGTCTTGGTGGAAACACACTAGTCAGTGTAATGATAAAGCATGGTCAAAAAATGTGCAGATTTTTGTAGTAGGTATTAATACCCACCAGAATACATGCACAACGAAAGAGGTGCTGAAAAACCAATTTGACAACTGACTCTGCCATTGCTACTAGCCAACTTTCATCATTGCCTGTGTAGCAACTGGTACGATAGGCACATGAACAGCACAGCATGTGGCACAGTATGTGGCAGAGACTGTGAAAACACAGGGGCCCCATAGCATGGACTCTTACTTGCCAAGGCTGATCTGACTGTTGTTGCCTGTGAATGTCCATTCTTCTGTAGACGAAGACCTTGGTCATTCTTGTGAAGGTCACTGTCCCTTTTTTGACAGATAAATTATGATGGATCTCCAATATCCTAGAATCTCCTGTTGCTTTTCTTCGCAGGGAGAGATACCCATTAGGTATCTGGGGTTTCTCTTGCCTGATGTTAAGGCTTCAGCCATTACCACTATCTGGAGGCTTCCCAATGCTTGATTTTCAGCTATAGTATCTTACACAGCATATCATCCATCCATGGGACCCATTACACCGGTAGGTGATTAGGAGTGGGACTCTGATCTGCTCATATCACATTCTGCTCCATCCAGTGGCATCTGGACTCATAAAGGGTTAGAATGGACTCAGGAAGGTGGCCTGTAGCACAGAATCAGAGGCAGTGCTCTGCAAGAAGGCAGTATCGACCTTCAGACCCAGAACAGGCAGTGAGTCAGGTGTCTCCTCATGTGCTCTGTCTCTAATGGAGAGAATAGAGACAAAGGATGAAGGTAGGAATGAACCCACTTACCTCACTAATTATTTATTAGAGGACTTTATGATCTCCATCCTTGCAATTTGGGCTCTGAGTGGTTGGAGGTCACGATCACCAAAACTGGTGTCTTCTTGCCAGGAAACACAGTACCTCCCAGGGAGGTATAAGCTATACCCGCCACCAGAGCATTTTGAACTTCTTGTATACAGAGACCACCATGGCCTAAATATTATTACCAAGCTCGCTGAACCTTCAGGAATAACACTTTGAGTCACACCATAAGGATCTGCCAAGTTAATGGGATGGTGGGGGGGTGGGGGTGGGGGGTGGAGGGAAGTTTCAAATATGTTACACCAGAAGGAAGAAGTGAGCACCAACTGTAACCCTGAGGCTGATATCAGCCGGGAGGGCTGTGGTTTGTTGTGCTAATTCCTTTTCTAAAGTCTAGTGCCAGCCAGTCAAAAATTATTCAGAACTGAGTAATGGTCTGAATCTCTTTCTACACAATCCTCCTTCTCTAATCTTACAGGTGTTATGCTTCTATTATGGTCTGAAAGCTTTCCTGCCCATACTACTCCCTTGTATTGTATCCTTTACATTTGTTACTCCAGTGAATCTCTCCCACGTCTTATCCTGTCTTGGCCTCTGCGTCTCATAGCACTAAAAGCTATACATGCAAGCTTTCACCAAAGTGGATTCTTTTTTTCTTTCATCCTTGCATGAAAATCATACTTATTTCTTCTACCAAATGCCCTTCATTCTGTCTTCTATGTTCACATTGATATTGACCTAATGCATGTGATTATTGCATTAATCCAGAATTCCAATCATTACAGAATAATGTCTCAATTCCATTTCCTGATACACAGGGTCATTTGCTTTTGAGGCTTATTTTTCGTTCTAACCAGCCTGACCTTTCATACATGCTGAATTTTCTGTGTTTTTCAAATGAGCTAAGGACTTTTATGCTCCTATGACGGTGCCTACTTTGTTTTCTATCCTGTAATTCAACCAAATGGAGATTAATATTTCCTTCTGTCAGAGTTTTGGCTCTTTCTACCTCTTTTAGTGGCCACTGCCAGGGACCGTGAGGGTTTACTCAGGCGTTGGACTGTGTGACAACAGAGAAGAGGAGAAATAAAGAGAAGTAGATTTCCACACTTTCTTTCTGAACTTTAGGAGTTTCCTCTTTTGCTCCTCAAGTCAGAACTAAAATCCCCATCCTTGAGCTCTCCCTGTCGGCACCACAGGGCTGAGTCAGTTTCCTCAAGTGGGCTTTGCCATAGACCTTCTCTCTGGGTTTCATAGTTTTGTTTTGTTTTGTTTTTTAAATGGGAAAAGTAGGTGAAATATGCTTATTACCTGTCACCAGGAATTGAAATGCTACCCTGGATATTGTGAATAGCTATTTCTCCAAACAGGACTCAGGGTCCTGTTAAAAGTCCTCTGGGGGAATGTCGTAGTTTCATTTTAGCAGGCAGTCAACCTGGTTAGTCTCTGAATGCAAGTCGCTCTGACTTTTTGTGGCAGCGACTCCAACAGTGAATGAGTTTTGAAAGTGTTTGCAGGTGCTATTTGGATTTGCCTGTCCATGTCCCAGTCAAGGGCTGATTTAGGGCTCAACAGGGCTTTGACTGCCATTCAGTTCTCAAAGCCTTTGCTCTAGTTCTTTGGGTTATGTGTGCAGCTTGGGGCCAACTCAGCACTTATTTCCAGTCACACACAGACCTACGGACTTCCTTTTCCTAGCTTCCTTCCCTGAGGGACTTCCTCCACCCTTTGCCGTGTGAGGTGCATCTTTCACTAGCTGCTATGGCCAGAAATATGGATATCTCCTAGAGTTTGAAGTTTTACCATTAAGTGTTGTTACACAGTTCTGTATGACTGAATCTGTGTTTGGGGCAAAACAGTGAGAGAAAGAAGAGAAATTCAATTAATCATTAAATCAGTCAACCAATAACAAGAATCTTCCTCAAATTCTTTGCACAATGAGGGTCCTTTCCCTGATTCTTCGACCCCAAGGGACAGACTTTTCTCCGAGGTGTTCATACCTTTGAGATGATGATGGCCACATAGATCCCTGGGACAGGGCTGTCTTCAGGTTGGCACGAGACGGAAATGTAGAGAAAAGTAATAACGACACACGGATTGCCTCTTCACACTGGCTCACAGGCACCTTTTTCTCTGGTCCACAGTCTACAAAAACTGGCCTCCCACAAAGCTGTTACCGAATTCTTCAGCTACCCAGTTATGAATTTGGCTCAACTTTGGGCCATGACTGGAAAATAAAAAAGGATGAAAAAGTAATAAAATAAGAGATAACTCACATCCTCCATTCTATTACTCTTATTTCAAATTCTGACTTTTCTTTCACCACTCCCCTGCTATTATTTACTTTTCAGAGAGTCTTCAGGCAGTGTGTGTGTGTGTGTGTGTGAGTGTGTGACATGTTGTGTGTTTGTTTTGGGCAGGGTTTTTAGTTATAGTCAGTGGGAGTGAAAGGTTGCAAAGGGATTAATCCATCTTAACCAGACCTGGAAATGTACCTTAGGGTCTTTTTTAAACTTCATACTTACTGTTTATATTAATTTTACAGTACCATAAAGAATGTTGTGGTATTAGATTTTGATCTAATTATTTTATGGATTCTGTCTCTTCTAGGACATGAGTTAATATTTCTTCATTATGAATTGCCCAGAAAAGACCTACTACATGCTGTTTAAAAGAAGTGTACTTTCAAAACTGTTGAAAGCAAAAAAAAAATTTTTTTTAAATGATATATCATGTTTACACTTACCAAAAGAAAGATGATATACATTGTAGAACAAGATTTACTACTATTATTAAGAACAACCTTTGTAATTATAAAGAGTCAGTTCAATAATGGGAGAATATTTAAAAAGCATACACTAAATCATATAACTTAAATATTTACATGAAAGGAGACATTAAAATCCACATGCACATAGTTGAAGATTTTACAGCTTCTCTCTCAGTAATTGATCCAAGATATAATCCATGGTAAAACACATTTTCATATTTATATAAAACATTTACCCTAATACCATACTGGACTAACAAATACCTAAAGGACAAAATAATAGGAAACGCATTTTGTGATTACTGTGGAACTAGGAACAAATCAATAGCTAGAATAGCAACAAAATGACAAATGCTAGAAAATTCATGAAAAATCACTAAAGAAATTATAAAATATTTGGACTTGAATGATAATAAAGGAATTTCTTAGCAAAATTTTGTCTGATTTATCTAAAGCTATGCTTAAAACAAAATGCAGTTCTGGCTGGTGTGGCTCAGTGGATTGAGGGCCAACCTGAGAAACAAAGGGTCGCTGGTTTGATTCCCAGTCAGGACACATGACTGGGTTGTGGACCAGGCCCCCGGTAGGGGGAGTGTGAGAGGAAACCACACCCTGATATTTGTCTCCCTCTTTTTCTCCCTCCCTTCTCCTTCTCTCTAAAAATAAATGAATAAAATTTTTTTTAAAAAACAGAAATCTATAGCTTTAGGTATATGTAATAGAAAAGAGGAAATGCTAAAAATCAATGAAGTTTGTATCTATTCCAAGGAGTTGAAATATGGAGCATAATAAAATTATGGAGAAAAAAGAAGGAATAACAAGAGCAGGATTTAATGATGTTGAAAAAAATGCAGATATGCAATGAGAAGTCCTTTCTTAAAAAAAGTAATCACAATTGAGGATTTAAAAAAAGTTGTGAGAGAAGGTACAAATCACAATATCAGAAATGAAAACCAGAATATTACCACACTTTCAGACATTAAATAGATAACAGTGCACATGAACAACTTTATGACATCAAATTTACATATATACATGACATTAAACTTTTTAAAAAATCTAACAAGGTAAGGACATAGGAACAAAAATCTGAACACTCATTCATCTATTTAAAAAATCAGGAATGTGAAATCTTACAACAAAGAAATCTCTAAAATAGTGTGACTTTATTAATGACATCACCAACATTAAAGGGGAAATAATAGGACTTCTACACAAATACTTGCAGAAGGTTGGAAAAGGTGGGAGATAAGGGCACTTGCATTATGAGGCTGCAGTAGCCTTGAAACAAACAAGGGCATTTCAAGAAAGCAACATTTGGCCAATTACTCTCAGGCATAGAAATAAATCTCTTAAATAAAATGTTAAACAATACAATCCAGTAATACATAAAATGCATTATATCTCATGACCAAGTTGCCATTCTCCCCAAAATATATTTCTTTAATTTTACCTCTGTGTGCTTAATATTTATTTTAAATTTCAATGTAACCGTTATTTTAAAAGTATATACTTAATTAAAAATGAGAGGTAATAGACTTTTTTTGTTAAGGAAAGTTACTGTTTTCCAGGAAATTCACCTATAGAATTTATTTGCCCCTCAGAAATACAAAGCATTGAGCATCAGCAAGTGGTAACCTCAACTTTTTAAAAAAATTTTCATAGACTTAGAAAGGACAAAATTTCAGATGTCTTGGAGGGTCAGATGTTAAATGATTTTTATAATTCTATATAGTTGCAATAAGAGTAGGTGGCATTATTTATACTCTACTATTATTACATTTTAATTAGTTTTAATATTTTATAAGTAATACATAAATTTATATTCATTGCAAAAATCATATAAAAGCATATATGTATTGCATAATGTAAAGTTCATCTATAACTCTTTTAATCCTAAATACGTACAATCATGTGTTTAATTACCTAAAGAAATTTGATTTTATTCTGTATTTTTTTTCTAGATGAGGTTCTGCATGTTTTTAACCCAACTAGAGTTCTAAATTTACTTTAAATTTCTTTTATCCCATTGATATTTTTCTTGGGAATTTTCCATATTAAGTCATAGAACTCTCTTCCATTATGATGAATTGTTGCATGCTTAGTTTTCCAAAGTGTGATACTTATAACCATTCACCTATCGATAGCTATATATGATATTTTTATTTATTTTATCAATATAACATTATTCATTAATTAATCATAAATATACATATTCACACATATATACATGTGCCTATTTTAGATTATAATTTTGAAATTATCTATTCAAATTGGATGTATGTGGCCAAATTCTTCCAAAAATGCTTTAATAATTTGCATCATCACAAATAAGTGTGCCCATCTCACCATATGTTCCTGACATATGTGTTAGCAAAATTTTGGGCAAAAAAATATAAGTATATTTTTATATTTGCATAATACTTATTACTTCTGACATTGAATATGTTTCCATAAATGTACTAGCTATTGATAATGGTTTTCTGTTTTTCCATATAATAATTTTCTAAACATCAAAAAATAATGTCTGTATTCTCCAACTCCTTTAACTTTGCAAGAAAAAAGAAAAGTTTTTCTTACTTAGTTGTGAATATTTTTGGATCTGTTTTAAAAGGCTACCATGATCTAATGTTAAATCAAAGAGTAGTCTCTTATATTTATGCGGATGGTTCAGAAAGAAAATGCCAGGATTCAGGCGGATGAATTTAAAAGTGTATTTTTTCCGGGTGGTTTAATACCAGATGCTGAATGTTGATCTTGTTAGAAGTTGTCTGGTGGCAGTGTGCCACTAGTATTAGGTAGGAGCATCCTTTACTTGATTTCAGGACCTCTTGGTTCTGTACTGCACACAAGATGACCTGTGTCTTTTAACAGTTGACTGTTATCCAGAAGTCCTGTGGAAATATGGGTTGTAACTCTTTTTCTACCCAAATATCCTTGGAGAGCTGTACGCTAGTGTTTGGTATTTACTAATCACCTCTGTAGATACACGCGTGTTACTTGCTGGGTGGCTTGACCTGACCCAAGAACAGCTTTGATGCATTGTTCCCATTGTAGTGGGTCCAAGCATGTGCTGCCACACCTGACTATTGTCCACTGGTTTCTCCGGGTGCTGCTAGGACTGACGAAGTAGAAGTGTGGGAAGTGGAAATCCATAGGGAAGATTTGGATCCATGAAAGGCAGGGGAAGGTAGGACATCAGTGGTTGTTTTCTCCCTTCTTCCCCCTGATGGACTTTGCAGCACTTTATAAAGCATTTCTTTATTCAGTCCCTGGGGACCGAGCAACCAGCTGCACCTACAGAAGCAGTGTACCCCATCATATTTGATCTCTTGCTTTATCTGATTCAATTTCTTTCTCCTTTAGTTCAGCTTCCTTGAGATTGAACAATAAAGTTAGATGTAGAAGAAGTATTTTTGTAATTTAATGTGCTCTGAACACAAGTTGAACCAGTGTTTATTTTTCATTTTTTGGTATGTTTTATTGATTATGCTATTAGTTATCCCATTTTTTCCTTCCCTTTATCCCCTCCACCTTGCACCCCATCCCATCATCCCCCCACCTTAGTTCATGTCCGTGGGTCGTACATATCAGTTCTTTGGCTACTCAAGTTCCAATGCTATTCTTAGCCTCCCCATGTCTATTTTTTTGTTTTGTTTTGTTTTGTTTTGTTAACATTTTCCCACCACCACTTTCTCCAGCCCCACCCACCCCGATCTTCCCCCCGCAATCCTTCCCCCTTTGGCTTTGTCAATGGGTCCTTTCTGCATGTTCCTCAACACCCTTCCCCTTCTAAAGTCTCCATTTCATTATGTGTAGTCTATGTATGTTAATGTCCATTTAAGTATTTCTTTTTAGTTTAGATTTTAAACTGGACTATTTCCATTAATCTTCGTATTAAGACACATCCCAGGAGATAGTGATCCAGTTTTCATTAGAGAAGTATATACTTCTACTTTACATTATATGATATATTCAGAATTTTTTAATAGAGATTAAAAACCTCCCTTCCCCACCAAAATTTTGAAAATCTAATGGATGTAGTCACAGAAGAGGTAGAACAAGTGAATAGCAGATGACTGAAAGGGGAACAATTAAAAATTCAGGAGGTAGTAGGGAATAAAGCTACACGAACTTTTGGTCTGTTAAATTCTGCCAAATATTCTTGAATGTAATTGTTCCACACTCCAGTGTTGAGCCTTGGGGAGTCATAAATATAAAATTGGGAATCCTAAACACACCTGGGCATTTTATTTTCAACTTATAAATCACCTTTTAACTTTTTACGTGACTCATAGAAATTGATTTATGCTTGGTGTCTTCTACAAAAGCCAGAGTCTCTATGACTGCCAAGGCTACAACTAAAATGTCATAAATTAGTCTCCATCAACAAACTTGGAAGATGGGATGCTAAATGATTATTTCTTCTACCAGGTAATATATTGGCAGTGTATGCAATTCTATTTATAAAAGGCCAGTGATTATAACTTCTTAAATGTTAGGGAGAAATTAGAGACTAAGTACAGTGCATTTTGAACTGGAACTTCCTAAATTAGAATCTCTCACAGACACTGAGTAGCTGTGTGCCATGGGAATGTTGCTTAACTTTCTGGTGCCTCACTTTCTTCATTTGTAACACGGACACTATCCATTGGATATGTATCCATGGACACTATCATAATGGTGAGGGGGCTGCCAGGATGAGGTGATATGCAAACCTCTAGCATTCTGGCTGATTCAGAGTAAGCACTCTATGTTTATATTAATATTTGTTATAATAATTATTATAAGGCTCTATGGCAATGAAACTAATCATGGGCATTCAAGAATTTGTTTAAGCATAAATAAAACTACTCGGTACATCTCAAATTAAGATTACATAAAAAATGATATTCATTTACTCAAATTCTGACACTAATTTTAGTACAGAATTAAATGGAAGTACAGAACAAAAACATTACTGCTCTCATTCTCAGAGACTTACTCTTGAAAAGGAATTTGTTTCATAGCTATTAAATACAATTATTGGAACAACTGTAGAGAATTGAAATGATCTAAATAAAGTGAAATGATTTTTAACCCTGTGGAGGTCATGGTCAAAAAAATTACAGCATAGATCACATGTATCTGAGAGATATACTCATTACCAGTATGTGTCAAAATGCGAAGAAAATTAAAAATACTGTAGATTTTCATTTATTAAATTTATATAATAAAAATATGATTTATTTATTTCAGTTACAATCTAGAAAGTATTAAATAAAGAAATATAAAAACATAAAGAATAAAAATTTTTATTTTCAAATAGTGGAAACATGGATATTGCTAAAAAATATAACCAAAAAATGTCTTTGAGATAAATAATGTAGATAATTACAGTATGTCTAAAACATTCAATCCATGGGTAGGTTGTTTTCTCAGTCAAAGTTTATGTGTGCACCAGTGGAACTGGAAAGGGGAAAGCTACTTTAGAAAAAAAACTCAGTTGTATTTTGATGCTCAAAACTGTGTCACGAATCCAAAACTGATGGTAAGTTATCATTTATTTTCCACTTTTAAATGGGGAAATAACTTTAAATTCTGTAAGAAGAGGTGATTATAATAGAAACTATGTTATTAGGAAGCTTCAACAATCCCTCAAATTATTATCAAATTATTAGAAAACGGGGTACATATGAAGTTAAATTCTGATAGTGAAAGGAATTGGATGTGTTGAAATAAAAAAAAAAAGGCAAAGTGCCAATAAGATTGTGTGAATTCAAAACCAAAGCAGGTAATATGAATAAGTGAAAGTTCATGTCACAGAGGGAATTATTCATTTTGTAATTTTAACTGAAGCACCAAATCTGTTCAGAGAATTATACAAATTAAAAATATGCTATGGATTATTACAACCCCTTTTACACCTATTCTTAAATAATCACTGTCCTCTATTTCACCACAAAGGTAATTATTTTTTGCCTTTTTGTTTTGAGTTTTATATGAATGGACTTACACATATTCCTCTTGAATTAAAGTTTACTATAATTCTTTCTACACTCATGAAATTTTATATGTGTTATATTTAACATGTTTTTGTAAGTGTAACTATTTTAGACCAGTCTGAAAAATCTTCATCTTTTATTTGGAGCATTTACTTTATTTACGTAATATATATTTGAATTTAAGTCTCCTATATTACTATTTACTTTGTATATATCTCAACTCCTTTGTTTTTCTTTAGCTCTACTTTCTTGCCTTCATTTGAATTATTTGTTATTTGATATTTTTAAATCTTCACCTTCATTTTGTTTTTTACTATTCTTTTTGTTATTCCTAATTTTGCTATTTTAGAGTGTACTGAGTAATTTACATAATGAATTCTTGCTCAGAATATAAATTCTATTTATATTCTGTTTTATGATCAGGTCTTATGCTATATTTTAACTATCCATGGTCTTGACATCAAAAGTCATCATTTCATACAATTAATGCACATTTAAACTTCTCGCATATTTTGCCTTTCTATTGCTACTATTTTCTTCATTCCTGAGCTTTCTTCTGGTATCTTTTCCTCTGTCCAAGATAATTTTTCAGTATTTTATTTAACATGGTTCTATAATAGTGTATCAATTTAGTTTCCATCTGCTAGAAAAAGTCCTTATTTTTTCCTATGTTGGCAATTATATATATTTTTTTGATTGAGGAAAACCTTCCATTTTCCCCCTGAACTTTATTGTTTCTATTGACAAGTCATCTGTCATTATTTATTTGAAGATTTTACATATACATATTTTTTCCTTTAAGAGCTATGTATAAACTTTAGAGTCCTTAGTACTTTTAAGTACATAGTTTGATGACTTGTTCATTTTGTAAAATTTGCAGCCATTAAGTCTTTACATTTTCTATCACCTCCTCTGTTTTCTCTTTCCCCTGGAAACCTAAATAAATGTATATTGTAATGTGCCATTATATTGAGAAAGACTTTTAAGCTCTGTTTTGTATTATCTGTTTTTCTATGTCCACAGATTTTCTTTGGTTATCACCCAGATCATTAATTTTTTCTAAGCTATGATTAAAATACTGTTACCGTCATTCACTGTTTAACACATGATTTCTACAGTTTAAGTATTCCTCTAATTTACTGTGTCCCACTTCTGTACTAAAAATATTTATTGTGTCTTTAAGTTAAAAAAGGCAAAAAAAAAAGATAGTATTTCAAAAAGTCTGTTTGTCTGGATCCTTTTTAATTGTTTCTATTATCTGTTCTTTCCTTTTGGTAAATACACTATCCATGACAAACTATATACAATTTAATGTTCTGAATGGTACGATCTCACTCTAGAGATAATTTCTTTTGCAAAACTCACATACACTAAGATCACAGTGTTTCAAAATCACTTCAATTTTATCAAGGATTGACATAATTTTTAACAAGAATTTTAGTCCTTATGAGAGTTGATCTATTTTCAGTGCAACTTTACAACTGTGGTGTAGCCATGTGGTCTCAACCCAAGCTCTAAGATGTTTACTTTTCCCTACCGGCTTTGCAAAGCCATGACATGCTTTTCCCTTTCTTAATCATGAGGTATAAAAAAGCTCAGTTTCTTAGTCTCAAGTAATAGACTAAACTATTTACGTTTTCTTCTTTCAGGTTTTTCACCAATAATTTTTTACTGATTCACAGAAAATCAAATTTTGTCACTATCTAAATCATGAATGGTTATTGCTTTTCAAATCCTCTAAACAAATCTTTAACAAGTATTCTTAAATTTTCAACCACTTTAAGATATAATTTCCATTACATAAATGTTATTGGTTTAAAGTATACAGTTCAATCCTTTTATTTACATATTCAGAGCTGTACAACCATCACCAACATTTAATTTAGAATATATTTACCATTCACCCACCCCCTAACCCTGTACTTATTAGAAATTTGTTATTTATTCTCATCTACCATTCCACCCCATGCAATCACTAATTTAATTTATGTCTTTATAGATTTACCTATTCTAGAGGTTACATAAAAATAGATTCACACTACATGTAGTATTTTGTGACTGGCTTCTTTCACTTAGTGTAATGTTTTGAGGTTCATCCATGTTATTGATGCATGAGTACTTCATTTATTTTTATTCCTGAATAATATTCAATGATATGAAGGTACCACCTTTTGTTTCCTTATTCATCTACTGAGGAGCACTTGGGTTGTTTCTATTTTTGGCTGTTAATGAAAAGGCTGCTCTGAACATTGGTGTACATGTTAGTGTGTGAACAAATGTTTTTACTTATTGTAGGTATATTATCGAGGAGTGAATTTGTGAGTCAGACGATAATGCTCTATTCGACTATTTGAGTAAGTTAGGCTGTTTTCCAAACTGCCTACACCGTTGCACGTTCGCTTCCGCAGAGTATGAGTGAGGTCTACAGCGTTGCCAACAGTAATAGTTCATTAGAAACAATACAAACAAACTAAAATGTCGGGTTAAGTAGAAGAAGCTTATTTTCTCACAGTTCCTGAGGCTGGAAGTCCAAGACCAAGGTGTTGGTAGCGTTGATTTCCTGTTAGCTTCCTGCTCTTAGCTTTCTGATGGCCGCCCCCTTGCTGCTCTTCACGTGGTTGTCCTCTCTACACACAAGCCCTTGGTGCTTTTCAGGCCGTGTTATTTGCACCCTTTTCTTATAAGAGCACCGGTCATGTTGGATTAGAGACCATCCTGACAGCTACATTTTAACTTAACTTTTTAAAGTTAAAATTGTGACTTATTTGGACATAGACCTTTATGTCCAAATTGTGACATAAATTTGTCACAATTTGGAGACAAATTGTCTAGAATTTTAGTGTCTCTACTAACTAGTATTTAGATACTAGCATTTAGAGAGATATGCTAGCATTTAGGGGAGATACTACCATTTAGGGGCTTGAATATATAAATTTGAGAGGGATGTGTTCTTCTCATAACACTAACAGTGGCCACTATATATCTTATTATGGAAATCTTGGTGGTTATGAATTGGTTTCTCATTATTACTTTGATTTGCATTCCTTAATGACTAATGGTATGCAACTTGTCCTGTGATTATTGGACATTTGTTTATCTTCTTGGAGAAATGTCTATTTGCATCCTTTGCTTACTTTGTATATTGGGTTATTTGTCCTTTTTATTATTGAATTGTAATAATTTTTCCATATGCTTTATATAATTACCTCATAACATATATGAGTTGGAAATGTTTTCTAATATTCTGTGTTTTACATTTTTACTTTCTTGATTGTGTTATTTTTAGCATATTTTATCTTTTCATTTTGAAACCTACCGGCTTACCTCATTTAGTATAATGTTCTCCAGTTTCATATGCTGTCGCAGAAGGTAAGAATCCCTTTTTTCTTTCTGCTGTGTAGTATTCCATTGTGTAAATGTACCATAGGTTTTGGTTCCACACATTCACTGATGAGCATTTAGGCTATTTTCAGCACTTGGCTATTGCAAACAGTGCTGCTACACTGTTTAATTTTAAAAAATATTTTTTTCTTTCATCACTTGTGCTTTTGGTATTGTATCTCAGAAACCATTTCCTAACCCAAAGTTACAAGGATTTACTCTCATCTCTTCTTCTAAAGGTTTTATAATTATAGCTTTAGCTACTATATATCAGTATAGAACTCGTTTAGAGTAAATTTTTTTGTGTGTGGTGTGAAGGAGGGACCCAATTTTATTCTTCCCCATATGGATATCTAATTATCTCTATACCTTTGGTTGAAGGTATTATTCTTTCCCTTTTTTAACTGTAGAAAGTAGGATATGCTACTGTTCAATGGCTTATGAATCTATCCATAATGGTTCTTCCACTTCAGGGAATGGTTGAACCTTGCAGAAAAAACTATTTTATAAGGCAGAGGTGGGGTGGGTGGAAAGAGGGACCATGCATGCAGCCTCAAGCTGGAATGCTGCAGCTTCCCACTGTTCTTACCAAATTTTAATAGCTATTGTTAAAGAAATACTCTTAAATTTATGTAAGCCCTTTCTCCAACTCCAGAGAATTTTAATAATCATCTTTTCTGATTCTGACCAGCTTAAAAGTTAAAAAAAGTTATATTTGTATATATTAATTATTTCCTTTAATCTATAAACAAATATGTGAGTATCCAAACATGAAATGCATTTAAATCCCAAGGCATCCCTAATTGTTGAAATAACCAAGCCTACTAAAATATTAGTATGACATAGCTCACTAACCTGACCAATTTAAAATGTCTCCCTTTGGCAATGTATGTTGTTCCACAAGCTACTATAAAAATAATAAGTTGATGAGCCAGCAACAATGCCATGGTTATAAATTAGTTTATGGTATTTTAAATAACTAAAAATGCATGTGGTAAAGACCACCTAATTTAAATTCTGAGGTTTTGCTCTGACAGAGGCAACTCCCCTTAGAAACAGCAAACGCAGTAGGTGGAGACTGCCAAAACCACACAGGCAGGGCATTCAAATACAGACAGTACGCTGGTATTTAATAAGCACAGCAGGTGAACAATTGGACTTGAAAGGGAAATTAAATGGCTTGACCCAAGTGCTAAGACATTTATTGTGTAGCTCTGCACTTTCTATTCTATGAACACTGCAAAGCTCTGTTGTCAACCAATATGAAGGAACACTATTAGAGCAACTGTGCATCAATTAAGGGTTGTAGCCACAGGAGAAAACAAAAATACATTTTTAAAGGAAGCCTGATTCAATCTGCTTTTATGTTCAAACTGTTGTTCTCTCTTATCTTTTATTCTTTATGCTGTGAATGTATATTATGAATTAATTATTTCCTTGCACAGACCATTTATTGATGGTTGATAATATTGTAGAGTGGAATATTGCTAGGACTTGACATGCTACCTTTCAATGTAATATACTATTCAAAAGAAACATTTTGAGCATTTTGGTGTCATTCTATTAGTATTTGATTACTTTTTTCATAGATTACTTAAAATGGTTAAACTTCCAAACAAAATCTTTTGCCATTATGTTGAATAAAGGATTAATTTCTGTGAATCATTCTCTTTCTAATGTCTGGAAGTCAGTAATTTAGTGTAAACATGTGAAAACATTAAATGCTCTGTTAAAGGAAAGACTGATATTTAGTGAGGAAGAAAGATCTGGGAAATGGGAGAAAATATGGTAGGTTCACCTGTGGTATTTATTATTAACCTTCTAACCATTATATACCACTTATTTATGGATACTAAGGTAATAACCAGGGAGTTACCTTAATAATATTCTGACCATATCCCTATTTTGTTTTTTTTTAATTTCTATTGTTATTTTATTACAGTTGTCCCAGTTTGTCCCTCTTTACCTTCCTCTGCCCCGCTCACCCCCTGACCATTCTCACAGTCAGTCTCCATATTGTTGTCCATGTCCCTGTGTCATTCATGCATGTTCTTTGACTAGTCCCTTCCCCTTCATTCCACCAGTATCCCCCTCTGCTCTCCTCTGGTCACTGTCAGTCTATTCCATGTTTCCTTGCCTGTGGATGTATTTTGCTCTTTAATTTTGTTCATTAGATCCCTAATAGGTGAGATCGTATAGTATTTGTCTTTCACCTACTGGCTTACCTCACTTAGTATAATGTTCTCCAGTTTCATATGCTGTCGCAGAAGGTAAGAATCCCTTTTTCCTTT
The DNA here is from genome assembly GCA_004026545.1 of Mormoops blainvillei. NCBI lineage: Eukaryota > Metazoa > Chordata > Mammalia > Chiroptera > Mormoopidae > Mormoops > Mormoops blainvillei. Next base: position 30,596 of record PVJD01006070.1, on the reverse strand, counting down.
CTGCTGCGTAGTATTCCATTGTGCAAATATACCATAGTTTTTGGTTCCACACATTCACTGATGGGTATTTAGGCTATTTCCAGCACTTGGCTATTGCAAACAGGGCTGCTATGAGCACAGGGGTGCATAAGTTCTTCAGAACTGGTGCTTTGGGATGCTTAGGGTATATTCTCAGCAATGGAATCACTGGCTCAAAAGGCAGTTTCATTTTTAGTTTTTTGAGAAAATTCCATACTGTTTTCCACAGTGGCTGCACCAGTCTGCATTCCCATGAACAGTGTGCTAGGGTTCCCTTTTCTCCACATCCTTGCCAGTACTAGTTGTTTGTTGATTTATTAATGATGGCCATTCTAATTGTTCTGAGGTACTATCTAATTGTGGTTTTAATTTGCACCTCTCTGATGGTTAGTGATGTTTGACATCTTTTCCTGTGTCTCTGGACCCTCTGTATGTTCTCCTTGGAAAAGTGTCTGTTCAGGCCCTTTGCCCAGTTTTTAGTTGGATTGTTTGTCTTCCTGGTGTTGAATCAGATGAGTTCTTTATATGTTTTGGAGATCAAACCCTTGTCTGAGGTATCACTGGCAAACATGTTCTCCCATATGGCTGGTTCCCTTTTCATTTTAATGATGGTTTCTTTAGCCATGCAAAAGCATTTTAATTTTATGTAGTCCCATTTGTTTATTTTTTCCTATATTTCCCTTGCCCTAGGAAGAACATGGGAAAACCTATATTTTAAATGGAATGGAAATAATAATTTAAGTTTAAATCAGGATGAAATATTTGGTCTAAGAGCAAGCAGAGTGAAGGATATGAAAGCAGGACACATGATGTCTCAAGTAATTATAAAGATGCATCTAGTCTCTAGTTACTTCTGACAAAGCTGTTTTTGTGATTTATGGCAGGTGCTTGTTTATAAACCCATTTCTGCACAGACACAGTGAAAAGCATTTATCATTCTGCTTGGCTTTCCTTATTAGATAACTGTCGCATAAACATAACCTAAATCTGGAATCTTGCTAGTCTGGCGCGTAAGCTGGTGGCACCTCTTTGGCCGCCTTCATTTTACGTCTGACCCCCTGCAGCCAAGGAGTATTTGACAGTGAGTGCCCTCAACCCCTCTCTTTTATTTGCTGGGAAAGAAAAAAATAAAGCTGTTCGGATTGGTGGAGGGCAGCAAAGCATTATTTATCAACAACGGGCAACTCTATATTGATTTTGGTTTAAACAGTCTAACCTGCAGCTGTTTTCAGTTAGTAATTCTGACTAACCATTATAAAATCTTTTATAGCTTAAGGAGATGTGTATTTTGACAAAATAAAATTAACCAATAAAGGTGTCAATCATCTTGAATCCAGGTAACAAATAAACTGTTCACTCTGAAGGGTAGAACATTTTTAAAGTCTTGAGAAATTTTATTTTCCATGGATTCTGCCGTTGTCCCATATAATCCTACTTTAAATTCTCATTATTTTCATTGGAATATTCTCTTTAATTGTGAATCAATTTATTGAAATTTAGGGTTATTCTTCATGACTTTTATTTATGGTTTATAATTTATTATAAATTATGTTAAAGTATTATGAATACTGAACTATAAATGACTAAGGATATAATGCAAAGTTAGTTCTAAAAAACTAGTAGATCTGTACCATATATGACAAATAATGAAGATGAGTAAGAGATTAGAAACTTGAGACTAAATTAATTATGTAAATGATACTGATGTATTACTATGCTGTTTATCCTGTTTTTAAAAAAAGCATTAAAAACTTGGGGGATGAAGGGCTAAGATATTTGTTAAATAAGTTAGTTCTTATTTTCATTTGTTTTATGATTACCTTATAATTATTTAATACATTAAACATGATTCCTAAATATTTTTCAATATATTGTTAAAGCCTAAAATATTGTATAAACTGTGATTTTTTCATTGTCCTTAAAAAATGGAAGAATCCTCCTTATATGCCCCATATAGCTCACCAAAATTATTTTCATCTTTTAGTCAAGAGATATTTTAAACATTTGTGTATATAGATAGTTATTACCAATAGAAAAGAAATTAAAGAAAATAAGTTTAAAAGAAAAATAAACGCTTTAAAATGAAGAACACTTGAAATTTATATTTTGTCACTATGCAAATATTATTTATTGAATTAATGATATATATATTATATGTAATATATGATATATAATATTAATACAATAGAAAAATATTAGTATGACAAGTATAAAATATTTATATATGCATGCTCATGGCTGTATTACAGAACAGCTACTCATTTCAAAGACCATTAATGTTTTCTCTTCATTACAATAGGAAATATATTACTCTTGTTTATTCTTTTCTTTTAGAACTTATATTATTAAAACCCTGTTTAAGAAACCCATAAAAATGACACTGAGCAAGCAAGCAAATATACAGTGTTAAAATTATCAGCCTACATAAGTGTACTTGCTCTTTATTCTTTTCATTTTTATTTATGTATTTATATTTAGATAATGTATTGATGTACTCCGAAAGACAACACTGAGTTTCTGACCAGTCAACGACTCAGAAATAAGATAATTCTTACACCAGTAGTAAATTATAAATTTGCTTAAAACAAATGATATCTCAGCTACACAAAAAACATTTTGATACATACGAATCTTTTTGTCCAGAAAAAATTTGAATTTAACTGGAAATAAGCTTTTAGCATTTTTAAGACCATGATATTCAGAGTAGAGTTACTAAATTATATGTTTATAGAAAGGGAGAATCGTTGAGACAGTTTCAAGCACTAACAAATTTGAGGGAAGAAAATAACCTACATTATAGAGCATGTTCCTCAATTATTTTGTAGCAGCATCACTCCAGGGATTTATGACCAACGGCTATATCCTTTCCAAGTGACCCGAAATTGAACAGCAACATCACAACCATTTCTGTCATTTAAAACAGGGTAAAAAAATGGTTCATTCAAGTTTTCATGGCTGTTTCTCTTGGTATTCCTTTCCAGAAATCATTATTTAGCTTTATTTGTCTTTTCTTTATGGTCAGTAAATTTATAAGAGTAAATGTTGCTTCATTTAAAGGTAACGCTTTCCATTTTTTTTCTTCATCATTTTAGTTAGTAAAGATTTTCTTACATTGTGATATTTTCAAAATATGCTTCTCTAAAAAACTATACTTTCCCATAAAAATATATTGGTGGTAACATAGAAATTAGAGTCTACTTTGACATATGTGAACTGAGAAATGAATAATGAACTAAGGCCAAGCAGGAGCATTTTTAAATTTAAATATTATTTGAAGGCTGTGCTTGAGACTCATTTCAGAAATTGTAGGGAACAGACTGGGGAAAAGAGACATGAAAAATATTGTTCAGGTTTTTTAAAAACAAGGAAAATAACTTAATGTTCTTTAATGTAAAATAATTAAATTACTATAAGCCCTGAACGATAGTCTGCAGTGAGTTTTTAAAGGTTTGGACTATGAATACCAAAAGCCACGGCGATCAGGAGGTTGGAGTATAAATACGTTCATGGCAGTTCATGCTGCATGGTCTCTATTGTTGTTTGGCAGGTTATTCGGCTATTCTTATAGATAGAGTGTGCACTGCATTATTATTTTTGTTGCAGTCTTAAGATAATGAGAAGTTATCTGAAGCTCATATAGGAATATGAAGAAATTAATGGGGCTTGTTTGTAATAGCAGATCAAAACTGAATAATAGGTCATCGTTTAGAGCATGATTAGTAGTAGAATGCCTAAGAAATATAAATGGGTTTGTAGATAATATAGTATTGCCAACTATAGCTTATGATAAATTTTGAGCCCCCAAATCAGACTAGACTATTAGGTCAAATTAATTTGTAATATATAGATATGAAGCTCTGTAAACAGCCATCCACTTCAAAATAATAGTAACATAGATTGACTTTAACATGCACTGTAATTCAGGCTTTTTAATTGGTGTGTGTATATATATATATATATATATAATTACTGAAATATTTTACGTGAAAATTGTATAGTACTAAGCAGGACTGTATCTTAAAAAGTGAATTGTCCATTTAAGCTACATCCTAAAATAAATGCCAAAACAATATTCTGAGTACATATAACCTATGTTTAGAGACTTGAATACTTGGATATAGTTCAGATCTTTAACAGAAAGTACCACATAGAGGAAGCAAGAAATGAAGGACATAAAGTGTCTACTTCTCAGACAACAATATAACATGGTTCAATATTCAGATAAATTTTCCCCCATTTTTGTCCCAGTCTTGGAGGGAAAAGGCTACTGCACATTTTTTTTTTACCAACAAAAATGAAGTGCTAACAAGTAAGAAACGATTTCCTTAAAACATCAAAAGAGATCAAGAGGAATAACTGTAGATGATTACACAAAAGATATTTTTAGTGAAAATCATGATTCACATTCTTCAGAAAAGTTACCCTTTTAGAGTTCAATTGTTCAATTTTGTAGAAAAAAAAACTACAGAGCTCTATCATCTGCACATATGTCTGGAAACTTGTACATTTTAAGCTTCTTTCAAATGCAACCAATTATACATTCTTTAACATCTTCTCACAGAATGATTTCCAAATGGTATGTTTTTTTTTTCTCCAGGATTAGATTTATTTTTCCTTATTTATCAAAACCATTTTTTTGTTGTTGGAGTTGAGAGATATAGTACTTATTTACAACTATAACTAAAGATCTTTGCCACCTGAAAACCATGACCTTGATATATACTCAATACAGAAACAACATAAATAGTATTCTCATAAATTAAGATCAGTGTGAAATAATTTAAAAGCAAGTTACATAGATGACAAGGCAGAGGAATATTCACTGTCATATAGGCTCCTACCAAACATGTTATTTCCCTGCCTAATATGAACTTATTTTCACAGGGATTGCATTAAGTCCAGTATTAATTTGGCCTGGTTATTTGCATAAACACAAGAATAATAGCAAATGATCACATGGGCTTTTAAAATCTGCTTTGCTGGAATTTCACAAGGAATCTGCAGATTCACCTTTAGTCAGACCCTCAGAGCATAGAAACTAAGCCTCGCAATTGCCATTAGACTTTGCCTGCAATAATTGTAAGTTCTGTAAGTTTGGGTAAATTCCTCAAGACTTTGCAGTCCCCCAAAATGTTTTGAGGTTTCTTTCTTGTCATCTCTCAGGAAAATAACCTTCATTCCTTACGTGGCAAGACTGCCATGAAACACATGACCAAGCAAGGTACTAGGCTACTTCTATAGTGGACTTTTATCAGTTTCAATAGTCTATCTCAATTCCTTAAGGCTTTCTAGTGGCATCCAGAGTCCAGGCATGTCTTCCTAAGACATGACATTCCAGTCAAAGTCTTGGTTAACAAATTAACTATTGGAAACAGGTTTTATTGAATTTATGCAAAGAAACACACTGCCATGACTCACTCATTAAGAACTGCCAAATCCTGGAGGAATCAGGTAGAAAGAAAAACATTAAGCAAAAAGAAAATCCTTGTCCTTGTGAAAAGGAGCAAACTCCAGCTCTGTATTAGAAAGCTAAAAGCAGGCAATTAGCATTCCCTATTTTAGCAAACACATTCACATTTTTGAAGGACGTATGTCCGTGAGATAGGTATTAGAAAGCAAAACTCCCTGATCCAGAAATAGATCATCTGAAATAAGTTAAACTGATTTGCTCAGATGACCAAGGCTTTTCTCTCTTAATAAGATCTCTCTCAGAATTTGCATTTTAGACGATTGCTTAGATAAGAGTTCTTGGACACCACGTATTTGGAAATCAAATGCAGACTAGGTATGTGCCCTGGCTAGGTACCTCAGCTGGCTGGAGCATCATCCAGCACATCAAAAGGTAGCGGGTTTATCCCCAGTCAGGGTGTGTACAAGATGCAACTGATGGATGTTTCTCTCTTGCTTGGTAACCCACATTCACCCCATTCATTCATGTGCACTCTCTTGCCTGCAAATACATGCAACCATGTGGGCCAAGCAGCCACCTGGGGCCTGCAGCAGACAATACAGGCTCCAAAAGACTAAGCTTATATATGAAGCAGAAACTCTTGACACTGGTTTTTGTTTTGGCCTTGCAGTGGGCACTGTCATACTTTTTCCTTGGCAGGATGAAGGAAGAAAGGAAATTGGAAGCCCAGGGGCAGCCTACCTGGATAAACCATTTTGCCACACCAGTCTCTTGTGCATAGGTCCTTGGAATACTTTTCTCAGGATCCCGTGGAAGAGCCTAATTTCCACTGACAACACTAGGAATATGTCACATACAAATGGAATTATTGTGTCAGTCAGCACTGTCATGGTTTGAGGACTGGATAATGGGAGTGTTGTTACTGGAAATATGTGGTAACAAAAATCTAATGCATATGACACTGACTTTGGGATGAGATGATAGGAAGAGCTAGAGGAACCATTAGGAGACTTGATAAAGGCAATGAGGGCCTTGAGAGGCAAAGAGAAAAGCTGTTAATGGAAGCTGGGAAATATAAAGACATTTGATATATAGTGGCACACAATTTATAAGCGCTGACTTTCAGTAACATGAAGAATGGAAAGAGTACTTAAAGAGCTCATGGTTGGCTGGCAGAAATTCCCATGCAGAATTTACAATGTGCCCACTGGCTTCTTCTAACTTTCTATGATTAAATATGAGAAATAAGATATGTGCTAAGGGAAAAAAAAACACTGTTTTTGAGGAGAATATAGAGGAAATAGAAAAAAGCTAAGATTTTCTAGGTTGTTCAAAATAAAAATGTTTCTATGTCACAATTCCTTTAGATTTGCAAAGTAAGAAATAGACTCAAGACAAAGATAAAATCCAGAACACTTGCAGTATAGGGTAACAGGATTAATAAGTAAATGGATGGGTAGAAAACCATTTTATTGACATTGCAGAAACAATTAAGAATATGCCCATTAGAACGTTGAAGATTCTCATGGTAATAACCTATAGTATGTGACTCACCTCAGATCCAAGCAAAGCTGAGACTGTCTTATAGAAGTCTGTGCATGTAGCACAAAGAGTTATGTTATCCTCCAATGCAGAGACAAAAATCTTGACTTTTTACATGAGATGGGAAGATTGTGGGGCACACACTCAATTTTAAGTAGCAAGACTGTCAGGGAATAGTGTGTTCTATCTGTCACCTGAAACATACACAAAGAAAAAGGGAATTTTTCTCCCAGAATTATTACCAGTTTGTTTTGAAAGGTCAGTTAAAACAACTCTGGATGCCTATACTTTCCCGATTCAGGAAATAAGGTGAGAAAATATTCAGATCGCCTGAAAACACAGACCTTCCTTTTATAAAAGAAAAGGTGATTCAGAGATTGAAGCCAAGGTCCCAGAGGGAGGAACTAAAAGCGATGAAAAATCACCCTCAGGAAATAAAATGAAGCTCTAATCAAGGAACTGGTGTTGTGTGCTCAGCTGGATTTCAGAACTGACATGGGCCAATAAATACTATGTTTATCCCATATTCCTCCTTTCTAAACAGCAGTGCTTATGTCTGTCTGTCCATTGTGTGCTGGGTGTCAGGGGAAAGTATCCTGACTCTTTATACCACAAGTTTTCTGAAACAGAGAAATCGTACTTAAGAAACCCCAACCAAGGGGATTCAACTGCACCTGGAAATGATTTAGAAGGTTAGCTTTTAAAATTTGTATCAACACCCTAATGAGATAAAACTCCAAGAGTCTTTGAAAATGGTAATATATTTTACATGTGGGAGAAATATAAATATTTTGTGACTGGATAGTAGACTGTAGTAGTCTTTAAATGCCCACAAATTATTTGATACTCCTCCATTGAAATTAAGGTCTGTTCCTGTCCTTCCTGTACATATGAGCTTATTAAGGGAACACTTTACATAAATCTACAACAGACATAGCCCTTCAGAGGGCTAAAAACCCCTTCTGTTTTACTTTGAAGTTCATGTAAGAAGTCAGACTAGCCTGCTGAAGAGACCATTTGGAGAGGCAATGATACTACAAGGAGATGGAAAAGAGCCTGACTGCAGCTTTCCAGACTTCCCACCATGGCGTCGGGCGTGTGAGTGATGTGCTATCTTAGACCTTTTACACCACCCAGCTGTTAGCTGAAATCTACTGAGTGACACCTGTAGATACCACATGCAGGATGATAGACCTGGTGAGACTTGCCTGAATTACCTACAGAAATGCAGCTATAACAAAATTGTTTCCAACCATCATATTTGGGTATGGTTATGAAGAAAAAGATACCCAAAAGAAAGCACCAGTCGTCACATATTTGATATCCCCCTTGGCTACAGCAAGCATTTTCCTTAGAGATTGAGTAAGACTAAACCAACAAAAACGGAGTGACTTAAGTATGAAAATTAGAAAAATGCATGGGGGAAGGGTCACATTATTTTTCCTTCCACAGTGGAGACAGATTTCAACACAGAGTCTGAAGAGCCCCTCCCTCTTTAATTTTATTTTATTATTTTTCTTGACATCATCTGCAGTACACTGAATGCATTTTAAATTTAAACATACAATTCTCTATAGGAATGCATCAGTTCCACTCATCTGGTAAGTTTAGTGTTGATTTTTATTTCTAGTCTGAAATTGTGAATGTTGCTGATTTAACAACCAGCTCATATAAAAGAGACCATTATTCAATATGATAGGACCTGCTGGGAACAATTTCCTAGATCACATCACAAATGTTGTCAATGGCAAAATGTGGAGACTGTGACAGATGGAACACACAATTCACTAAAAGACATTCTGCTATTTAAAATTGCATATGTTGCAACCTCAATCTCCTATTACAGGAGAAAGTCAAGATTTTTGCCTCTGGATCTTGAGAATAACATATTATATAACTCCATGCTATTGATGATTAGTTTTAAAAATCTATGCCTACACCCAAGCATTGTATTCAAAATATTTAAAAATAGGTAGCATTATTTATCTCATGACTCCATCTGGTATAATATGAACTATAATGACAATACCTGTAGAGAACATTCTAGGAAGTAAAAATATCAGCCTGCCTTCCAGCTTTTCCTATGGATATGTCATGTAAAGCAGATGGTCTGAAGTCACTTGACATTATTTAGTATCCTTATTAAAACTTGTGGCAAATTTCACTAGGAATTGAGTCTATCACATTAAAAATTATTTCTATATGTGTACATTTGTTTAATTATTAATTAACCAGATCATTTCAGTGTTTCCCAACTTCTTCCATGCAGTGTTCATTGGTTTCAAAAGGGCCATTAAATTAAAATGTTTTATTAAAAAAACCTGAAAATTTAACATTATAGTTTCTCATAGCCTTTATGTTAACAGCCATTGTGAATTTTCAAACAGGGTTATCAGTTATTGCATATTCCAAAGTTAATACATCTTGATAAAACAAACCCATTCAATACCTTTTGCAGCCAGCAATTTTGAATGTTGATTTACTCATTTACAATTTCCTGAAATTATTTAACAACTCATGATAATCAAAACTATAAAAGTATGGGATTAATCAAAGTTAAGATAGTAGTAAGTTCTAGAATCAAATTATAACCTATAGTGAATTAAAAATACTTGGCAATCTTCCCCACCACATGCTGTTTTTTAAGTGATATGCTATATATGACATGTGCTCCTCTTGAGAAAAGCAAAAAACAAAAAAAAGAAAGAATGATTTTATTTGTGAGCCCCCTCACCTTGCCACCAGTTCATGTTTGACTTTTATTTTCTTTCTCAGGACAGTTTACACTATGGACACAGCAAGTAGCTGCACAGGGAAAATGTAACACTAACCTAAAAATGAGCAGAGAATTGCCCTCAAGTGGAGAGTCCCATCAGGGTAGCTGCCAGATGTCAGGCTCACTGCAGTTAAACTGTAGGAACTACTATATTTCCACATTTGTAATTTGTGGTTCCAATACCTGTGGAGTTCTATTTCCACATACTGCACAAGAAATCATTTGTAGAAAGCATAAAGTCACCAGTAGGAATGGTTTTCCTATTCTATTAGGATTATTTTTATAATGACTTAATAGAGTTTCCAATAAGAAAAGGAGTATGTATTTAAAAATCAATACCAGAATTTTTGATTATATAAAATAATTCTTTCTGTCCTCTTGAACTGTGGCTTCTTGACTCCACAGATGGATGGTTATATTAATGTTGTTAGGATAGCTGTTTTTCCTTCACTTTCACTTGTTCCACTCTTTAGTCATATTTAAAATAAACTTTACCTAAAGGGCAATTCATTTAAGATAAAACAATATTTAAAATGTCACTTGCTAAGTCACTTTTATTAGAAAGAGTGGAAGTGAACAATCATTATTAATATAATTTCTAAATTTCTCACAGAAACAGCCCTGACGAGTGTGGCTCAGTTGGTTAAGCGTTGTTCCACAAATAAGAAGCCACCACTTCAATCTGGGTTGTGGGTCCGTCTGGGTCGAGGAAACATACAAAAGGCAACCGATTGATGTATCTCTCTCACATCAATGTCTCTCCCTCTGTTTCTCCCTCCCTTCCCCTCTCTCTAAAAATAAATAAATAAAGCCTGTTTAAAAATCTCACAGAAATATGTGAGGGTAACAGAATGTGTTGGAGTTGTGTCTGTTTTCATAGATCAATAAATTCTAAAACATAAGAAAAACAATTTGATCTTAAAGTCTTTATATTCATTAGTTAAAGAGATGATGATACCAAATATTAAAAAAAATTTTAGAATATATAATACCTACAGGCAATGAAAACACAGTTTTAGACTCTAGAATTATAATGAAAATGTTTATATTCTGAAAGTAAGCTAAAATTGTATTCTATATTTTTAAAGGTATGGTTTTTATATTTAAACAGAATAACTTAGATACAACAAAGAGATTTTTAACTCTGGTTATTTCGATTTTGCTTCTATAGTATTTGCTTCTATGGCAATGAAAAAAATGATTGAAAATAAGCTAAAATTTTGGGCTCTGGAAGTAGTAAATAGAAATTCCTTTTATTAAAATAATCACAAACTGTGACTAAATGCCTGAGGCTGAAATTTCTAATCTAATGTACCTGTTTGCACTATGAGGCCACCTATTTTACAATGAAAGATTCAATCTACAGAATAAGCCATTTCAAATATGCTTATAGGTAGATCCTTTATATAGTTTGGAAGATTAAACATAAAACTTCAACTGTAATTACCCTCAACTAACAAGAATGACTTTCTTGTCAAGTCTCAACAACAATAGGTAAGGCATAACTAAACCAAGAAGCATGAGAAGAATTATATATAACTTTAATTTACCTACACTGTCAGGTTATTATTAAAAGACCATGTTGTGTCTCTTATTCCAGGGAAAAAGAAAACTAACATGTGAGGCTTTGCTAAACTCAAGACTGGAAACAATGTGGCTACCCTGCTTTTGACACTGACCAACCAGTCTTAGTCGCAAAGACCTTGCACTGCCATCTACAACCCCTGATTCCTTCGACGTTTTCAACTCAGATCAGTGAGTTGAACCAGATTTTTTCATTTTATTTCACGTTACACTTTGTGCTTGATAATCAGTGATTTCATAATAATGGAATATTATAGCCTAACACATAGACTTTAGTTATTAATTTTATTATAGCATATTAGTCTACAAATAATATTACAATTAATTTGTATTCAATGTAAATATCCCACACAATTAATTTTAGTTTTATTTTGAGTAAATCAAATAAGGAATCACTTATCATAAATAATCTTATATAAACATAACATAGATATTGAGAAAAAATATATTTTAATTTTTTTTATTTTTCTCCCCTACAGACAAAAAGACTTTATATTTTACATCAGAAAACTAAGCTTCCTGGCAAAATTAGCAACATAACCAAAGAACTATGATTTCCTCCATGGACTGGTTCATTCATTCATTTATTTATGGGTTCATTCATCTACTGACTAATGTTTATTTCTTCCTACATGTCAGAAATATTTTTTGGTACCAGGCACATAATAAATTATACTCCAGTAAACAAAAAGTAGATATCCTCAAGAAGCAATGAGGCCACAGTTTTATAAGGCATGAAAAACAAAATTGAGGACCAAACATGCAGTGATTCTCTGAACTAAGAATGCTGGTGCACACATACCAGAAACTTTGACAAATATGTATTAAATTATAGCACATTTTGTGGATCACAAAATAGTAGACTTCCCAGGAATAAGCAAAATCTTACTAACATTTCCCAACTAAGAAGAAGTTGAATAAGGCAGTCGAAAGCAGTGAAATCAGGGGAAATATATTCTTGTTTCTAATCTATTAACAAGCTTCCCTGCTGTCTGAAGGTTAATTTGGGGTTGTTAACCAAAATTTATATATTTGTTGAATAATAGACACCTAGCAGCTACCATGTGTCTGTTTAGGTTTCTGAGAATATAGTAAAGATCAAGAAAAAAGGTCTCGTTTCCATAGAGCATACTAGTGGGGACGATTGTTAGCTAACAATCTATAATGGACATAAGGAAAAACTGATATAAAGTATGCACTATACAAAATAATATGATAACAGAGACTAGGATAAGGCACAACATTAAATAGGGCAGTGCCCTTCACACTTCTATTTTCCCATGCATTGCTGTCACTCTCAGGTTCAAAACATTGGCTCTCATAACTTGTCTTCTTCGTCTATTTTTGTATTGAGAAATAAATAAATTTCCCTTAGTTAATACAACACTCAAAATTGTGCTAGACTTAGGCAAGGGATCGCTTTGTAAGTTATATAAATGTTTAACCACTATGGTGTACACCTGAAGCAAATATAATATTGAATGTTGACTCTAACCAAAAAATTATTTTGAAAATTATAAAAATATGCTTAAATTTTATAATAGGATAATGACAACAAATTAATTTGGTATATTTCCTACTATCCACACTGTGGCTGTATTGACATTTTTGAAATAATTGTCCTTTTAATATCAAAGTCTAAATTTCAAATATGGAAAAATATTTACTGTGGTAGTGGAGAACAGCAAAATCTGACTGACTGAGCAAAGAAAATTTTCTTCTGCCTCATGATGAACATGTTGTTTTTAGATAGAGCAATAAAAGTATTTTACAACTGGACTTTGGACTGTAAAGTGCTTTTCATTAACAACGGTTATTATTTCAAGTTCTCAACTGAAGGAATGATAAAATTCTGTTAAAGGTCAAGATATATAAAGGTATGGAAATAACTTCTTTATTTCAGTAGGTATTAATATCTTTAAATGGCTATTTAGTGTGTTAGTACTATTATTTTATGTCATTTTTGCCTTGCCACCTTCTGCCTAAATACAGAGGAATGATTAGGTAAAAGTTCATCAAGAAGAGAAAATAATATTTTCAAAAACTATGTATTATAGATTTCACTAACCTGGTAACTTTTTCCAATATTTCTTTTCTAGATTTTGCTTACCAGAAAGTGCCAAAATTGCTCTCCTACCAATGTATTCTGATGGAGAACAATTAATTGTATAGCGTTATAGTTTTAGTTAATAAAAACAAAAATATTTTTAAACTTTAAATAACTTTTTTCTTGGTAAAGCTTTTCTAAGAAAATGTGTATTTAATAAAAAACTGTGGTTTTCATTTTACATTTAGCTATCTGTATTTTCTGGCTAAATGTTTTTTTCTCCAGTGCAGAACTTCCCTAAGTCATGCACCACAAACTCACAGCACTTACTATTTTCTTGCAAATGTGTTACATCCATCAGTGAACATATAGATTAGTCCAAATAATTATAAATGATTTCAACTTGGATACATATCTGTGATTCAACATGATCTGATAACATTGTCAGTTACTAGTAATCAACAAAAAATTGTTTTACACCGGATTGCAAAATTAACACAAGGAAATAGAAAATAAATTAAAATGTGGCATGTAAGTGGTGAATCTCTAGAGTTTTTGATTTTTAAAATATTTTATTTATTCATTTTTAGAAAAAGGGGAAGGGAAGGAGAAAGGGAGGGATGGATGTGCACAAGAAACATCTCCGGATCACCTCAACCTGGGGCCTGGCCTGCAACCCAGGCATGTACCCTGACCAGGAATTGAATCAGTCGCCTTTCAGTTTGCAGGCCGACACTCAGACCACAGAGCCACACCAACCAGGGTTCATCAGGATCTTTAAATGTCCTTTTAAATTCTCATAAGGTTTACCAACATTAGAACATTATAAGGTCTTAGAAAGTTCTGGAATAATCTTATGAAAATGTATAGGATCATTTTTAAATCACTCATCATTTTTAAAATGTATATATAGAATTTCAAAAGACCAAAGATGAAATGTATAACTAAAAAGTGACAAACATTACATTATACTCAGACGTTGACTATGAGATAGCCTATGTCCTCAAAGCAATGAGAATAATTGTGCTGCAAAACAGGAAATAAGAGTTTCCTTGAAGAATCCTTCCTTCCTATAGAAGGATGTTTCAAAATACAAAAACACTCCTGACATTAACAAAACAAATCGTTCATGCTCGCAGTAACAAGAAAAACTACCTTAATATGGCAAACCGACATACGCGTTCTTCTTTGCATGTATAAATGAGGATGTGTAACAAACTATTTATGTCCAAATGTATTGTTTTTGTCTTACATTTGACACATCCATATTTTCACTTATTATTTTATTTGCCCCACAAATTGCCTGAATTTTGTAATTACTGTCTAAACTTTTCTTCTTAACAATATGTTTAAGAATATGAGCCAGAACCCTTGCTTTGGAGCCCGGCTCTGTCACCAGCTGGGTGACCTGAGGCAAGGTGTTTCCTGGGACTCCTGTGCCTCAGGCTTCTCCTATACAAAGAGCATGATAAGCATTTAATTCAGAAGATGACCATAAGAATTAAAGTAGTAAGTTCATATCAAATGCTCAGAACAGAGAGACATAGTAAGAGCTCAATAAATATTTTTGTCATTATTTACTATAAAATTTTCAGACCAATATGTAATACATGTAGCTCTCGGTTACTATTTTGGGAAGACAGAGGATAAACTCAATAAGCTGAAGACAGATCAATAGAATTAATCAATTATGCAATACAGCAAGGACTAAAAACAAAATAAAAATGTTGATAATAATAATGTAAGAAATCAAATAAGCAAACAAAAAAAAAGAAACAAAAAAAGTTTTAGGGGCTACAGTTTTAGAAAAAATTAGGGGAAATCTTTAGAATCTAGGACTACCCAAACAGTTCTTAGAATTGACACCAACAAAAATCTATAAAAGTTGATATATTGGACTCCAGATTACCAACTTTTCCCTGAAACAAGACGACATGAAGAGGATAAAAATATAAGTGACAGACTAGGGTAAAATATATGCAAACCACTTATCCAACACAGAACAATTATCTAGACTATATTTTAAAATTCTCAAAAATTACAAGTAGTCCAATTACAAACTAGGCAAAAAGACAAGAACAGTTTTTTCCCTAATGAGGTTATACAGACTGTGCATGAGCATATAAAAAGATACTCAGCCCCACTAGCCATTAGGAAATATAGATTAAACCTACCATCAAATATTACTACATATCCATCATAGCTAATGTAAAAAAAATAAAAATAGTTAAACACCAAATACCATCAATGCTATGGAGAAACTGGACTATGCATACACTACTGCTGGGATGGCAGAATGGCATAAACACCCAGGGAAGCAGTTTTGAGAGTTTTTATAAAACTAAAGATGCAAATACCCAACAATCATACTCATGGACTTTATCCCAACAAAATGAAAATGTATAATCATTCAAAACACAAATGTTCACAGTAATTTTGCTCATAATATCCAAAAACTGGGGGAAAACCTACAGATATCATTCAACAAGTGACTAAATAATCAAACTTGTAGTTATAAATATACTTCCCAGCAATAAAAATAAGCAAGCCATTAATGCACATAGTACCTTGAGTGGATTTCTAAGGTATTATGTTGTATGCAAAAACAAATAAACAAACAAACAATAAAAACTAAAGGTCATGTGTTATAATCACATTTTAAATGACAAAATTATAGAAATGGAGAGTAAAGTAGTGGTTGCCCCTCCATGTTCATCCACCCATCTATCTTACTATATTTATCTTTTTTTAATCTACCTAATATTAGAATTAGGATTTTTAAAAAAGATGACTGTCTTAATATTAGCATGCCTATTAAAATATTAAAAATGATATCAGATATTTTCTCACCATAAATATAATACGAATGATTTATTTTAAAATGAGAATTGGCTTTTCAATTGCAAATTTTGATTAGTTTAAATATTTTTATAAAACTGTCTTTAAAACATATTAGAAGAAAATTATTCTCTTGCTATGCCCTTGATTATTGTCATTTCTTCATTTGTTCTGAATAATTTTTACCACCTACATTCTTTGTATCTATTTCAGATCTACAGTATTTGAACCCCATATTTCTCATTTTACTTCAATGTTCATCCATTTATCCTGATCCTGAGAATCTTTAAAGAAAATATTACTATCATAATATTTTTATTTTTGCTATAAAAACATTTTACATTTTGCTTTTCCTTTGGATGCTTGGGGCCACTATTTTTATATTAAATACACTAAGACCTATTCTCTCCTGTATCCAGAATGTTTTTATCTAGGTAGCATCTAGAGAGGTATGAAAAGAGATCTTTTGGGTAGATGTGACACTTGCTGGCTTCTGTGGTGTGGATGATTTGACATCTCATTATCTGATAAGTGTTATACCAGCCTTCCCCACTTAGGGAGGCTAGAAGCAAGAGGTGGAGCATTTTGAAAAAGGCTATCCTTACTTTGGTTTGTAGGCTAGAATATGCATTAATTAGCAATATGAGAAACACTGATGATGCAATCTGTAGGAATTATTTTAGATACTTCCCTGAAAAGAAATTTAAAAAAATAAGAAAATTATGGACAGTTGCCTATAGAATAATGATTGTGAAACGTATAATCAGATTCTACCGGTTTGCTGAAACATAAGTTACCTATGATAATTTTTTAAATCTCATGTCATGAGAGCTGTAGCGATAAAAGCACTTAAAATATTTTAAAAATATACCATTGAAGTAGAAAATCCAGATGGGATACAAATATACAGAGAAAGTGAAGACCATGTGCATGAAAATACAACAATGCAGATTAAAAGAGCCTGAATATTTTATAGTCCAAGTTAAAACAGAGTTAAATAATATTCACACTCAGAGAAAAGTAAACCTATCTACTTTTTATAGAATATATTTTTATAATGTTGATTTTTAAATGAAATATTTCATGGGTGACATTTTTGGGAAGAGTACCAGGTGAAATATTGTATACTTGTCACAAATCCATCTTTAAACAGGCACAGTAAGATATTTCATGTAATTATTTCTTGTTACGTTCTGAAGTAGAAATCAAAGGAGACACATTAAAATGAAATTCTATAAAGAATATTCTGAAAAGTGTAATATTATTGTGTGGAAACCTCTAACAGATATAGTAGGTAACCCACTTCTGGCACAAAATGTTTACATAAAAATTGGTACAAAACAGTTATTTGCTGTCCCACCCAACTATGAGATCAACATAGCAATCACCTATTTTGGCCCTGTTTTAAACACCTGAGATGTTGAGGAAGGCATTTATACATTTATACATTGAGTGATCATATGTCCAGATTGTCTGAAATGGTCCTGAATTAAACCTGCAATTTCAGCATAAATATTAATAGCTCCCTTTTCATCCTCATAAGTCCCCAGGTTTGGATAATAAATTATTTTGTCACTTTCCTTATTCATAGCTTTGTGTTGCAGCCTTCTCTGTCTGAACAATCACAGTTTCCAACTAAAGTAATTTTTCTGTCTTATCAGTGTTATGCCATACAGGTGTCTCCTTCCTACTTAGGTTTGCTATTACATCTGATTTTTGCCACTGTTTCCAATATAATAATGTTACCATTCAGGAGTGTCCAACCTTTTGGTATCTCTGTGCCATACTGGAAGAGAAAGAGTTGTCCTGGACAACACATTAAATACACTGCAACATGTAATCACAAAATAATTTCATAAGGTTTTAAGTAAATTTGCAATTTTGTGTCTGGCCACATTCACAGCCATCCTGGGCTGCATGCTGCCTGTAGGTCACAGGTTGGACATCCCTGCTGGGATAGGCAGTTATGGAGTGCCCAGGAGTCTCTCTCGTTGGCTGAGATGTCGCAAGGGGTGGTTCTTACACTGAGCCCACCAAAGATAGAAAAATGAATGGACATATTCCATGTGACCCAAAAGCCAGATAGATGAATGGGCAGGGCCTGAGCATACCAAAAGCAAGCAAGACAGTTGGATGGAAAAGAAACCCTCCATTCCATGTCCCTGTAAGGGTTGTGGACTTGAGCAAAAGAGGGAACGGTCTTTGAGACAGAAGTCCACCATTGTCCTAGGTTGCAGAACCTGAGTAAAGCTATTTCCATTCCACCAGCACCTGTCTCAAAAGTTTAGCTTTCATGGAGACAGGGAGCCAAAACCAAATTTTGGTTACAATAAAAATTTAAACAGTGATTAACAGCATGAGCGTGGGGCAAGAAACTGTCAGAATTCAGAATCTGCGTTGACCACCTGTTAGCTGCACAACTTTAAACAACGTCTCTGTGATTTGGATTGCTAACCTATAAAATGGAAAGAACAATAGCACCTACTGTAAAAATGAAAGAGTTTGCATGCGGAAAACACTGGAAAGATGGGGTTAGCAAGCATACTGCCACTGTGAACTCTATTTCTGTCTTCGATATACCCAACTTTTCTCTTTGGGTGAACCAGTCTGAATAAATTTCCAGGTTATTAATTTCTTACAACATTTCTGAAATTACTGTCCTTATTTCTGTTGTCCTCTCACATCACATTCTGAGCCCGCAGCCCCAAAAGATCTTCCTCACCACTTAGAGGTAGCTCTTTCAGGGAATGTAGAGCCACTCAAAAATCAGAATGGCTATTTTCAGTAAATCAACAAACAACAAATGTTGGTGAGGATGTGGAGAAAAGGGACTCCTCATGCAATGTTCATGGGAATTCAGATTAGTGTAACCACCTTGGAAAGCAATATGGAGTTTCT
The DNA here is from genome assembly GCA_004026545.1 of Mormoops blainvillei. Lineage (NCBI taxonomy): Eukaryota > Metazoa > Chordata > Mammalia > Chiroptera > Mormoopidae > Mormoops > Mormoops blainvillei. The sequence goes on along the minus strand of PVJD01006070.1, from coordinate 11,483 downwards.
TCAAAACACTGAAAATGGAACTGCCTTCTGACCTAGTGATCCCAGTTCTGGGAATATCCTAAGAAACCCGAAACACTAATTTGAAGGAATATATGCATCCCTATGTTTGTTTCACCATTATTTACAATAACCAAGATCTGGAAACTGCCAGGGTGTCCAGCAGCATATGAATGGATATAAAAGCTGTGGTACATTTACACAATTTAGTACTGCCTACCCATAAAAAAAAAGACATCTTACCTTTTGTGACAGCATGGATAGACCTGGAGATTATAATGCTAAGTGAAATAAACTAGTCAGAGAAAGACAAATACTATATGATCTCACGTATGTGGAATGTAATGAAAAAATAAACTGAAGAACAAAATATAAAAAAAGACATGAATACATGGAACAGACAGACAGTTGTCAGAGGGGAGGGAGTCTGGGGACTGGATAAAAGAAGGTAAAAGGATTAAGCAAAAACCACAGACAACAGTGTGATGATAGCCAGAGTTAAAAGGTGGTGAGGGTATAGGTGGGGTGCAGTTGGGCAAAGGGGGGAAATAGGGACTGAAAGAGACTTTGCTTGGGGAGATGTGCACATGATACAGTGTGCAGATGTTGTTTTACTGAGTTATACACTTGAAACCTGTATCCCAATAAAAAAATTCTAAACTGCACTGTGCACAAAGGAAGAGAGATTTTATTTTTCTTCCCATCATTGCTGAAGTTCATCAGAAAATTACACTTTTAGACAGAAATTAGCATTCTAAGAAAGAGAAAAATGAAGCAGAAGTGTATAATGATAACCTGAGCTAATATAACAAAAGGGATGACCAGGGAGGATTCTGCAAACCAAAGGCAAGGGATTTGTGTCATAGTTTAAACTAGACCCCCCCAAATCTGAGGACCACTGCCAGTAAAATGTATCCCAGTTTTCCTAAGTCACCAAGGCTGAAGCTGCTATTTTACTTTTGTGCCTGTTGATGCTTCTATTATAAGTCAGACAGTTGAAGCCTGAAGACAAAAATATGGCTTCCTTCCTATGTAAAATTTTGAGGAAATTTCAGGCTGAATATCATACTTCTTTGACATCTTAGCTGTCTAGATTAGTGCATTTGCTAACTGTTTTTATTAATAGTACCATTAGTTTTTAAATTCATATTCAAAAATAAGAATGGAAATGACATAATGGAAAAATTAAAAACATAAATAATACACAATATAATAATTTGACAAGTAAGAACATATATTTTGCAGACTATACATACATGTGTTAGAAAAACCATATAGCAGAAAGTCAAGTAAACAAAAGACAACACACATAGTTGATTAAAAACAAGAAAAGCTTGTGAGCCAATAGAAGAACAACAAACATTGCATAGATTTGGTTCAAATAGGTTTCCAAAATCATAGCGTGTACGTGCTCCAGCTGGGAATGATTTAACCATAGTCATGAGTCTCTTTTGTCAATTATGCAATAGGCAAATATTCTCAGAGGCAAATTAACAAGACTAGTTATTATGAAGATATAAGTCCACAGTTTAGGAAAAAAAGTATGCGCGTTAGAGGCAGAATATTGAGATACTTTGTCCCTTTTGACCAGCTGTGAGAATTTCAAGCACTTTTTCTGGTAAGAAGTTTGCACATCCAAAAGGCAGGTGACTCTTGGGGTGACCTTACTATTGAAAAGAGGTGAATAGCCTAAAGCAACAACAGGATTTTGACACTGAAGTTAAAAACCTCTCATTGCAACTCTCTAAGCACTTGGCCCAGTAAACTGTTACATTTGTCAATTAGACAGAAATAGCTCATTCAATCTGGCATTGTGTGAAAAATTAAAGAAAGGAAAAATAAGCATACAATATAATAAATGATTTATAAATTTGTCACCACTTAGTTATTATAGGTCAAGCTGGCATAAAATAAAAGTTATGATATTAAAGCCCCTGATGTTCTGAGATGTGAAACTGTTTCATGGTAATTCCAGCAATAATTTTAGATCTAAAACTGGTGGTAGCCTTTATTTTAAGTTAGTAAAATTGACTGTTCAACCCTATATAAATGCCGTGCTTAATTTTTTTTTCTCTAAGGCATTACATTAAGATGACCCTGAAACTTTTTTACTATTATCAATGAATATAATTATAACACTGCTCATAAATGAGCTACATATTAAGTGTTTAATATTTGCCAAGTAGTATACTAAGTATATCACAACAGAGTATGGAAGAGAATATATGGCATATGTAATTACATACTAACAAGATCAAGTAAGACAGATATTATCAATGTTTTCATAGGGTAGGAAACAAGCCTAAAGAGGTATCAAGATTATTTAAAGATGCATAAATTATTAATAAGTGGCAGAGCCTCTATTTGAATCCCACCACAAAGTGAAAAGTAAAATCGAGACCCTGGATCCAGACACAGACACTGAAAGTAAACCAACCAGAACCTGGCCTTAGCCGTCCCTGACACGGTGGACATATTCTGTGATTAAAAAAACAAACACATTAAAGAATTATGAACATTGACTTTGTATCCCACCACTTTGCCAAATTCCTTATTAGGATGAGTAGTGTTTTGTTAAAGTCTATGGGGTTTTCTATGTACACTAGCAGGTCATCTGCAAACAGACAGTTTTACTTCTACCTCTCCAATTTGGATGCCTTTTATTTCTTTTTCTTGTCTGATCTCTGTAGCTAGAGCTTCCAATACTATGTTGAATAGAAGTAGTGAAAGCAGACACGCTTGTCTTGTGCCTGATCTTGGGGAAAAGCTTTTAGTTTTTGCCCATTGAGTGTGATGTTGGCTTCTTGTATGTGTCCTTTATTATGTTGAGGTGTGTTCCTTCTACTCCCACTTTGTTGAGTGACAGCATGGGTGGAACTCAAGAGTATTATGCTAAGTAAAATAAGCCTGGCAGTGAAAAACAAATACCATATGATCTCACCTATAAATGAAACCTAATGAACAAAACAAACTAATGAGCAAAATAGAAACAGAAATGTGGAAATAAGTAAAAATCTGACAAGGACCAGGGGGAGCAGGGGAAGGGAGTAATGGGGGAAAGAAGGGGAAGGGTCAAGTAAAGGAATATGTACAAAGGGCCCATGGACAAGGACAATGGGGTGGAGATTGTCACAGGGTTTGGATGTGGCAGGGGAGAGCAGTGGAGGGAAATAGGGACAATTGTAACTGAACAACAATAATAGAAAAAAGAATTATGTTCACTCCATTATGCGTTACTTTGTGGTAGAAGAAAAGACACATTTCCTAATTTTTTGAAGATTGTATTTTGAAAAATGAATTTATACAGTAGAGTCACACCTCGTTTCAGCCTTTAACTTATGTCTCTGTATCTACAGGATCATCACTGAGACATGGAGTGAGGGGGGAATGTATGTGAGGACATACACAAAGAAAAGAAGGGTGTAATAAAAGTAGTAAGTGAAGAAAAAAAATACTCTTTTTTGTTCTTAATTGTGTATCAGATAATTGTTTAAAATAATAGTGATGATGTATTTGATGATTATTGCTTCATAGCTTATGAATAAGTGAAAATTAGAGCAGCAATGATTTACGGGTGTGGAGAAGACACAGAAATAACTTACTATCATAGGGTATTTGCATTCACTGTGGAGTGGCAGAGTGTTACTTGAAAGATAACTCGAATTAGCTGTAAATGTATATTGCAAGCTCTTGGGCAACCACTAAATAGTGGAGAAATCAGAATAATCAATTCATTAACAAAGGAGAGAGAATGGAATTTTACGAAATGCTCAAACAGAAAGTTTGAAAATTAAATGGAAAATGAAATTAAAAGGAAATGCTAGATATAAAAAGTATCATTACTGAAGTTAAGTATTATGTTTGAAAATTAGATTAGCAGAACAAGGGATGCATGAGTTCAATAACAAGTCAATGGAATATATTTGTCTGAGTCACAATGCAGAAAAAAGATAGCATACAAAAATGCTTGAACAGATATGGGAAGCAGTGAAAAGGTCTGACATACATATGATAGGAGTTTGAGAAGCTGAGGAAAGGGTAAATTTGACAGCAAATTACTTCTAGTTATACTAGCCAAGATTTTCTAAAGATGATGGACAGAGCCAGAGATGTAAAAAGTTCTGTGAACCACGAACAGCATAAATGCAAATAGAAAGAAACCACCCTTAGCCACATGCATAGCAAATTTCCCAGGAACCAGAGAAAAAGTTCCATTTAAAAAATTAGTTAATCTCCTTCCTCTTCTCATGTTCCTATTTTTGTTGAAATAGCACTGAATATACAAATCCATAAGGTAATATATCACTTTATAGTTTGGGGTCTTCCTATTCACTGATATAATAAATCCTACTATTTAATATCTTTTCAATGCAAAAAAAAATTCAGCTGAATAAGATAAACTACAAATAATATGTCTACAAGAGCCATACACTAACTATAAGGACACAAATGGCTTGAGAGAAAAGGATTGGATAGCCATGCTATGCAAAAATGCACCCAAGGAAAATCTGGTGTATACTAGGAGCGGACCCCAAAAATGGGAATTATCTTCTGGAGGATGGGCTCCTTGTAGTACAGGCTTCTCCTGCTAGGTGAGTGTTCTAGGAGCCCATCTGTATCAGTGAGACAACTGACAGTGTTGTGAGAGCCTGTGTTCAGCTTCAGTGAATTTTTTTCCCAAGACTCTTTCGATGTGTTCACCTGTTTCATGGTGGGTGACTTACGAGTGCACCTGCCTACACTTCACTTAGTGTTCAGCAGTTTTTGACCAAAAATAACATGACCCCCCATTCCCCACCTTCCCTATTCATTCATTCTCACTCCAAGTGACTTCTTTTTTGTTCCCCAGATGAAAAAATGTCCTCAAACAGAAACATTTTGATGATGTAGAAGAGGTCAAACAAAAAAACTGCAGAAGCACTAAAAGGCATCGAAATCGATGAGTTCAAAAACTGTTTTGAGGAGTGTAAAAAAGTCTTGCTATGTGTATTGCATTAAATGGAGAGTATTTGAAGGTGAATGAAGTTTAAACATGTAAGAATAGATACACAATTTTTAAAAATAAATACAGGGATTTTGGGGGTCCCCTTCGTATATCATAGACTAATTAGGCTTTAAGTTATAAAGTCCTATGTAGAAATGAGTATATATATTCGGAGATGATAAAAGGTTCACTAGGCAGGAAAATATTTCTCAATTACATAGGCAACTAATAATATACTTTTAAAGTACAAAAGCAGACAATAAGTCATCAGTGAAAATGGGAGGGTAGTAGCTCTAAGTATCTGACCCTCCAGAGAACAACCTAATAACTGAGTGAAATTAATCAGAATCAACTTTGTAATAACTCATGAAAATAGTCAAAGGTTTACAACAACCTAGCAAATCCTGAACCAGGAAAAACAAAAAAAAACAAAACAACTTAAATATGGTAGGCTTATTCCTGGCCCCAGCAATGTTAGGGATAAACCACTTCTTCCTTCCCAAAGGCAGGTGTTGTCTCTCAGCCGCTACTGTCACTTTCTGGGAGAGAGTCTGATTGGCTGAGCTCAGGTAGGGGAAAGGGGGAGGGTTCCAAGCCCAGGTTTCAAGTGGGGTTTTCCATAAAAATAACATTGTTAAGGAGGAGGAGGTATTATGTAATGGATGTTCTGTGAATTTCCAGAGAAATTTGGCTCAGTAGGTTTCCCACCAAGAACCCAACTTCAAAGGTAAAATTAATGCAAGTTTTATTCCTTTTATTTTAATGGGACAAGGTGGTGGAAATTCAATATATTCCATTTAGAAGAAAATTATATCATGCTTTGTTAGTGTTTTTCATGGTAGACTTTAATTAGAAATAATTAAAATGACCTATATTAAGGGGGAAATTTCTGTTAAGGAAAAGTTAAATTGTATTAATGTGCTATTGAATCTCTACTCTTATATATTTTAAAAAGGTGATTGCTGTGCTAATCTGTCTAATACTTTATTTCCTATTAAAAAAAAGCTAAGGTGTTTAAAAACATTCCATTGGTTTATTCTTCCCAATCTTCTTCATTTAAATATTAAAAAGTAACAAACCTGAAAAGTTATAAAATGTTTCACTTAAAAACATTGACCAGAGCCTTCTAGCTATAGCAGAATTAACATAGTTTATAATTGGGAACACTACGGGTTCTATTTGAAAAAAAAAGGACAAGAAACTTATCTTTGCTTTGGATGCGAGAAAACCATGTAGAATAGCATCATTTCATCAAAATTATCTCCATGTGATAGTGCCAAATTCTGAAGAAATGAGAAAGTTTACTTTCAACATTTACTTAAAGAAAGGGAAAACTCTCAACAAAAGATGAAGAATCATAGGTACACATTTTTTGTTTCTATGTATGTTTCATTATCTCAGATAACCTACTATCACTCTTCATATGTAAATGGAAAGATCCATCCTTTCTACCCATGTCTGAAGCTTAACCTTCTCTGCATATTATGCAGACAAAACTTCTGCCAGTTTAATTTGTCTCCCAAATACAATATGCAACTGTCCAGGAGCCATCAACAATTCTAAACAAAGGCATCATTTGCTCAGGAGCAACAGAGTTTCCATACTTCTACACAGAAAGGGCTTATGCACAGCACCACAGCTGCAATGGGAGCGGGGGGACTTCAAATGATTTTGCTTGGGTATACAGTTAAAGATCATGTAAACACTAGGAAGCCCCTCAAATATTTTAAGAGGTAAATATAAAAATTTCCTCTGTATATAAGTTTAAATATTAGCAAAAGATTTAATCACAACATATTGCATATTTTGACATTTTAAAAGTGAAATGGCTAGACCATTCGTTTTTTAAATTTCATCTTTATTGTATTTTTCTTTACCATTTAGTTCCCCTCTATTCCTCTCCCTTCAGCAATCACCTCACTGTTGTCCATGTTTATGAGTCCTTTTTCCTTTTTGCCCAATCTCTCTATCCTCCCCACTTTAGCTGTCTTGGTGCTCTCCAACTATGAGTCTGTCTCAATTTTCCTGGTTAGTTCAGGTTATTCATTAGATTCCACATATGAGTGAAATCATATGGTATTTGTCTTTCTCTGACTGGCTTACTTCATTTAGCGTAATGTTCTCAAGCCCATCCATACTGTCACAAAGAGTAAAATTTTCTCCTTTTTTAACAACCGAGTAATATTCCATTTTGTAAATGGTCCATAGTTGTTTTATCCACTCGTCTACAGATGGACATTTGGGCTGCTTCCATATCTTTGCAATTGCAAATAATGTTGCAATGAACAAATGGGTGCTTATGTTCTTTCAAACAGCTTTTCAGGTTTACTTGGACATATTCCCAGAAGTAGGATCCCTGGGTCAAAAGGCAGGCCCATTTTTAATTTTTTGAAGTATCTCTGTACTGCTTTCCACAGTGGCTGCACCAGTCTGCATTTCCAACAGTGCAGAAGGGTTCCCTTTTCTTCACATCCTCGCCAGCACTTGTTGTTTGCTGATTTATTGATGATAACCATTCTGACAGGTGTGAGGTGATATCTCTTGTCGTTTTAATTTGCATCTCTCTGATGATTAGTGAGGTTGAGTATCTTTTCATGTGTCTATTTGTCCTCTTGAAGAAGTGTCTACTCAGGTCCTTTGCCCATTTTTTAATTGGGTTGTTTTTAGATATTGAGTTTTGTACGTTCTTTATAAATTTTGGATATTAGCCCTTTTATCAGATGTATTGGTGAATATGTTCTCTCATTCTGTGGATTTTGTTGATGATTTTTATTCTGTTGATGATTTTGTTGATGATTTCCTTTGCTGTGCAAAAGCATTTTAGTTTGATGTAGTCATATTTGTTTATTTTTTCTTTGGTTTTCCTTGCCTGGGAGATATAGCCAAAAATATTACTATGGGAAATGTCTGAAATTTTGCTACCTATGTTTTCTTCTACAATTTTTATGGTTTCAGGTCTAACATTTAAGTCTTTGACCCATTTTGAATTTATTCTTGTGTTTGGTATAAGAAGGTGGTTTAGTTTCATTTTCCTGTATGTATCTGCCCAATTTTCCAAACACCATTTATTGAATAAACTGTCTTTAGCCTATTGTATGCCTTGCTTCCTCTGTCTAATATTAATTGACTATAAAGGTATGGGTTTATTTCTGGGTTTTCTGTTCGGTTCCATTGATTGATGTGTCTCTTTGTGCCAGTACCATGCTGTTTTGATTACTATGACCTTATAGTACAGATTCATATTAGGTAACATGATTCCTCCAATTTTGTTCTTCTTTCTCAGGATCACTATTGCTATGTGGGACCATTTGTGGTTACATATACATTTTTGAAATACATGTTTTAGTTCTGTGAAATATGTCATTAGAATACTGAAAGGAACTGCTTTGAATCTATAGATTACTTTGGGTAATATGGATATTTTAATGATGTACATTCTTCCTATCCATGGACACAGTGTATGTTACCACTTATTTATGTTTTCTAATTCTTTCTTCAGTGTCTTATAATTTTCCAAGTACAGATCTTTTACATCCTTGGTTAGGTTTATTCCTAGGTTTTTTATTCTTTTTGTAATAATCGTGTATGGGATTGCTTCCTTAATTTCCCCTTTTGTTAGTTTGTTATTGGCATATAAATATACAACTGATTTCTGGATATAAATTTTGTATTCTGCTACTTTACTGAAATCATTTATCAGTACTAGTAGTTTTCTGGTGGAATCTCTGGGGTTTTCAATGTAGAGTATCATGTCATCTGCAAATAATGGCAGTTTTAATTCTTTCTTTCCATTTTGGATGACTTTTACTTCTTCTTCTTGTCTCATTGCTATGGCTAGAACTTAACAGCACTATGTTGAATAAGAGAGGTGAAAATGGACAGCCCTGACTTATTCCCAATCTTAAAGGGAACGGTTGTAGTTTTTGCCTGAGTAGTATGATGCTGGCAGTGGATTTGTCATATACGGCCTTTATTATGTTTATGTATGTTCCCTTTAATCCCACTTTACTGAGAGTTTTTATTATAAATGGGTGCTGGATGTGATCAAATGCTTTGTCTACATCTATTGATATTATCATGTGGTTTTTATCCTTCATTTTTTAATGTGCTGAATCACATTTAATGGTTTGCAAATCTTGTACTAATCTTGCATTGCTGAGTAAATCCTTACCATGGTGTGTGATCTTCTTGATGCATTGTTGTATTTGGTTTGCTAATAGTTTGTTGAGGATTTTGACATCTATGTTCATCAGGGATAATAGTCTATACTTTTCTTACTTTGTAGTGTCCTTATCTGGTTTTGGAATTAGGATAATGCTGGCCTCATAAAATGAGTTTGGGAGGCACCCTGCCTCTTGTATTTTATGAAATAGTTTGAGAAAAAGAAATGTTAGTTCTCAGAAGGTTAGGTAAAATTCACCTGTGAAGCCACCTGTTCCAGGGCTTTTGTTTCTTGGGAGTTTTTTTATTACTGCTTCAATTTCATTAGATGTAATCTGTCTAATCAGATTCTCTGATTCTTTCCAATTTAGTTTTGGAAGATTGTATATTTCTAGGGATTTGTCCACTTTGAACAGTTTGTATAGTTTGTTGGCATACAGTTGTTCATGATATTTGCTTATAATCCTTTGTATTTCTTTGATGTCTGTTGTTATTTCTCCTCTTTCATTTCTGATTTTATTTATTTGGGTCATTTCTCTTTTTTGCTTGATGGGTTAAAGGTTTGTCAATATTGTTTATCTTTTCAAAGAAACAGCTCTTGGGTTCATTGATATTTTGTATCATTTTTTAGACTCTACTTCAGTTATTTCTGTTCTGATCTTTATTATTCCCTTCCTTCTACTCACTTTGGGCTTTGGTTGTTTTTCTTTTTCAAGTTCTTTTAAGTGTGACATTAGATTGTTAATTTGAGCTCATTCTTCTTCCCTCCTTCTCTCCCTCTCTTTCTTCCTCTCTCTCCCTTTCTTCCTTTCCCTTCTCTTCTCTTCCCTTCCCTTCCCTTCCCTTCCCATCCCTTCTCCTTCCTCCCTCCCTCCCTCCTTCCTTCCTTCCTTCCTTCCTTCCTTCCTTCCTTCCTGCCTGCCTGCCTGCCTGCCTGCCTTCCCTCCTTCCTTCCTTGATAAGCCTGTGTTGCTATGAATTTCCTTGTTAAGATTGCTTTTCCAGTGTCCCACAGATTTTGGATTGTTGTGTCCTCATTTTCATTTGTTTCAAAATATCTTTTGATTTCTTCCTTGATTTCATTGTTGACCCATTCATTGTTATATTGTAAAAATGACATTTTATTTAGTGTCCTAGCCTTTGTGTGTTTTTCGGTGTTCTTGTGATTGATTTCTAGTTTCACAGCATTGTGGTCAGAGAAGATGCTTGATATGATTTCAATCTTCTTAAATTTACTGAGGCTTGTTTTGTGTCCTAATGTCGCCTATTGAAGAAAATGTTCCATGTGCATTTGAAAAGTATGTATCTTCTGCTGCTTTGAGATGAAATGCTCTGACGATATTAATTAAATTCCCTTGAGATAGTGTGTCATTTAAGGCCACTGTCTCCTTGTTGATACGCTTTCTGGAAGATCTATCCATTGAAGTCAATGTGGTGTTAAAATCCCTGACTATGACTATATTTCTGTTAATCTTTCCCTTTACGTCCATCAAGATTTGCTTCACATATTTAGGTGTTCCTATGTTGGGTGTGTAAATGTTTACTGAGGATATATACTCTTGTTGGGTTGTTCCCTTTGTCATTATGTAGTGTCCTTCTTTGTCTCTTACTATAAGCCTTTTTTAAAGTCTATTTTTTCAGATATAAGTACTGATACCCCAGCTTTTTCTTTCCTTTCCATTTTCATGAAATATCTTTTCCCATCCCTTTACTTTTAGTCTGTGTGTATCTTTTGATTTGAGATGGGTCTCTTGGAGACAGAATATATATATTCACCATGTTAGGTAAATTTTCAGTCATTATTTCTTCAAATAGGTTCTCAATCACTTGCTCACTCTCTTCTCCTCCTGGTATTCCCATGATGTTGATGTTTTCATTCTTCATGTTGTCCAAAATGTTTCTTAGACTCTCCTCATTTTTTAAACTATTATTTCTTTTTGCTGTTCTGCCTAAGTGTTTTTTTCTAGTTTGTCTCCCAGGTCACCTATTCAACACTTTGCTTCATCTAACCTATTGTTTATTTTTTCCAGTGTATTGTTTATTTCGGTTATTGCATTATGCTGTATATATATGGGTCTTGTTTTCTTAACTAGTCAGCTACCCTCCATTTTTGGCTGGAGCATTTCAGCCATTTACATTTAAGGTGATTATTAATAAATACATATCCAGTGCCATTTTATTGTTAGACTATTTTCCTCTATTTTTTTCCTTTCTCTTTTTCTTCTTCTTCTTAAAGTAAGCCCTTTAACATTTGTTGCACTGCTTGTTTGGTGTTAAAAAACTCCTTAAGCTTTTTCTTGTCTAGGAAGCTCCTTATTTCCCCTTTGATTTTAAATGGTAG
>PVJD01006069.1:0-104326 GCA_004026545.1 Mormoops blainvillei | reverse complement strand
TTTTCCGCGAACCGGGCCGGGGCCGCGGCCTGGAACGGAGCCACGGTCTCTGGGTCTTGCGAGCGTCAGGGTGTCTGCGTGTGTCTCTCTCTGCGTGCAGGCGTCCCCAAGTGCAGGCGCCAGCCAGTCTACGTAGGTCCAGTGCTAGCCTGGCAGACTCCTGGCGCAGGGAGATTTTCCCTGGGGTCGTGGAGGATCGTGAGGAGCCCGCAAGCGGCGGGGACCAGCGGGAACTGACCAGAAGCACCGGGCTGCAGGGCGCCGCTAGGGAGGGAAGAGCCGCGAGCCTCGGAACTCAATTTGCTTTTTCCCGAGCTTGTGGGCGCCGGGTCGGCGGCGTGGCGGCGGGTCGGGACGACAGGCTGCGGGCCGAGACGTGGCCAGGGCTTGCCTGCTGTTCCAGCCCGCCCTGGAAGCTCCCGAGGGCTCGGCCTCCTCCCGGGCTCTGCCATCTCTGCCCGGCTCTCTCCTGCTTGTACCCCGGGCCGGTTAGTGCTCAAATGTGGATTCGCAGAGCCTGCGAGGGCATCGGTGTGGGTGCAGGGCGTGGGTGTCTGTGTATCTGTGCGTCAGTGTGTCACTTGTGTTGTGGGATCAATTGTCAGTTTCTCAGGGACGCAGCTGGTCACTCCGAACCGGTCTGAGCCACCTTATCATTCTGGATGCAGTGTCTGTGTCCCTGCGCTCTGAGAAAGAAAAAGCAATGCTTTGGAGTTGTGCCCCGCTCCAGCCCTGAGGCCTTTCTCAGAGTCCAGGTGACTCTAGAGGTAGAGGATACCAGTCTCCTCGAGATGGTTCCAAAGGGAGTCAATCCCCCACCACCTGGAGTTGTTTGTGATCCTCAGCCTGAGTCCCTGAAGCTTCACAGCAGCGAGATTTCTTCCGGCGCTCCCCGCCCGATTCCTCTTTCGCGCCAAAGGGGAGACACTTGTCTATGTGAGCATATTCTTATCAAGCTCTATGCATGTACATTTGCACACTCAATTACCCAACTAACCATACCCCTTGCTCCTTCCTTGACAGACATGCAGGCAGTTACCCCTCAGCCAGGCTCAGCCTCCTCTTCCCCCCCAGATCACAGCCAGAGCCTTCTCTGCCAGATACCTCTCTGGGCCGCGGAAATAAACTTGGAATTTAATTCAGACTGGAATCTCCGACTTCTCTCCTACTGAACGACACCGAAGTGCCATGTCAGTGTAAGTCGCTGCTGTTATTGTTTGCATCCTTACTTTTTGGGACCTCCCCCTGCCTTTGCCTCAGCCGACCACCACCCGCCGGCCTTCAGGGACCTAGGCCAAACTCTGTTCCCGGATAGTTTTGCCTCTCTCTCCCCTTCCTCCTTCAAGGCTCTTCCCAGCTTTATTTCCTGGCTGGGGCGCTGCTGCTTGGGTCTCTGCACCTCTCGCTTCGGGTCCTGAAAGTCCCCATTAGGAACTCCAGGCCAGAGAACCAGTCACTGGGTGGAAAGGCTGAGTCTCTCATATTGCAGATGTTGGGTCCGGACACCAGAAATCCCTCGGAATCAGCGACCGATTCTCAGGTTTGGGGGAGGAGGTCCTACTCGGACTCTCAGAGGTGTGTGAGGCCAGTCCTGAGTTATAGACAGGGTTCTCAGGAGGCTGGGAGGGGTTTGGGGCCACCTAGGCAGACCCTGCTCCTCTAAGTGTCTGGAAAAGGAAAGGCTCTGGGACTGCCAGGCTTCGGTTGGAGCTGCTGGAGCTGCTGGAGCTGCTGCACCAGAACAATACTCCGAACCCCCTCTGAACCCCACTTTGGGGGGGTCACTGAACCGCTGATACAGCCACGCAGTACCCTTCTGTGAGAATGAGGCCTCCAGACCTGACTCACAGGTACGTCCTGGACACAGAGGGACTTCCTGTCTGAAGGGTCTTACACCTGGTGCTGGACATCACCTGCTTCCTCCACAAGCCCTGCGGGGGAAGGGGATAGGCCTCCGCTCTGAGCGATCACTCTAGCTCTGCACAACTTCAGTTGGTTCCAGCAAGATGTACTGGGCAGGGCAAAGTCAAGAACCTTCAGCCAAGGCAGGGTGGCCAGAGTGGCAAGGCCAGCTGAACCCAATCGCCAGAAGGACACTGCTTTGCCATCCGGATGGCAGCTCCCAGAGTCCTGGGCTCTGCCAATCTCTGCTTCAGAGCGGGCAGGCTAACTGGCCAACCCTGATGCCCAAACCTGAAAGGCTTGCAAAAGTGCCTTATGCCCCCTTTCAAACTGGCTCCTGATTGGGGTCAGATGTGTGTGTTTGTGTGTGTGTGTGTGATGAGAAGCATAAAACATGTTTGAAGTTCATGTACACACACACTCGCACACTTAAGAGGGAAATCTGCTCGAACTTGGTCTGTTTCTCCATTGGCCAGGGGCACTGAGAGTGGCCCCAAAGCTGTTATGACTCTTGAACAGGCAAGAGAAGAAAGTCGAACGCAGGCAAACGCGGAGTCCTCTAAATAAACACCATTTCCATGGTTTTAATAAGCAAAATAGGAAACCATTTTAATAACCAAAAAACAGAAACCAGTCTGAATAAAACTACAATAGACTAGGTTTTAATATTTTCATATCATAAGCAGGGTTTGAAATTGATCCCTTATTTTACATGAAATAAAAAGTTTCTGTTGCAGCAAATTTGATTTCAACATAGTTGAATCCGTAAAAACCAAAGCTCGTTTCTGATGCAGGACGAATATCCACAATATTTAAAACTGCAAGCACCATGCGGTTCATACAATCGTGTTATTACTGTTAATTTATCAACTAATACAAACTCAAAATGCATCCGGCCAGCAGCGCCAGCAATTTCAAATGGGAACTAAAAAGTATGCTTTTATTTTGGTATTTTTGTCAGTGCAACTTAAATCCTTTTACTGACCTGCAGGGAAAAAAAATGTCATAACAAAGAAAAACACCCAGATCTTCCCTATAACTACTATACAACTGAAGGGGAGGGGGAGAACACCACCAATAACTCGCCTGATATCTCAAAAGCAGGTAAAGAAACACACATAACATGTTGGTCTAAAGAACGCACCTGAAAGTTGCAAAATTACTTGCCAATGTTTGGGTTACCAGTACTTACTGAGCGTGTGTGGGGGTTGGTTCAACACAAGTTCAGGTCACCATTGGGCAGTGTCCCAAGCTGATGAAGCCGCTCACCCTGGGGGCATAGCAGCTCCAGCAATTAGTTGCGAAGAGACCCTGGGGTGATTCTGATTGCAATAAAAAGCAAACAGGATCTGTTTTCCTTTCCTTTCTTGTTAGGGGTGTCCGTTTAGCCATAAGACCAAGTGGGAGCAAGGACGTCCCTCGCCCTGCGGCGTTTGAAACTCTACAGCTGCCCTGCCCCGGGACCTGATGTGGGACCCCAGTCCTCTTTCTCTCGAAACTAACAAAATTGAAAACTAAAACGGGAAGGAAAAGAGGACTGAATGGGGGCCGGGGGCGGGGGCGTAAAAACAAGCAACTTCCAAAGGTGCCCAATACAAAGTTGTTTTCTGATGCAAAATGCCCAGATCTTTTTTTTTTTTTACTTACAAAAAATGCCATAATAATAAACCCAAACAAAGACACTCAGCTTGCTGCCACGATCTCTAAGCGGTTTGGCAAGCAGGTATTTACACGCTGACAGCCGGGACTGAAACCCGGCAAGCAGCCGCTGGAGTTCCCAATCTGCGTTCCCTTCTCACTCAAAGAAACAAGGGGTTATGATCCATGATCAAGAACATGCTAAAGTTAAACAAGAAAATGGTACAAAATAGAAATTATTACCATACATGTCCAGCATGCAGGATTAATATTTTTAATGCAGATTTTCGTATTTTTTCTATGTAATGGAGCAGGCAATAAAACTGATGATATTTGCGCGCAGAATGTTCTAACTGCGGCCCGCGTCTCGGGGCTGAGAGCCAGTGTTCTCCGGACCCTGGACAGACAGGTCCGTCTGTCCTTCCTTCCTTCGCTCAGCCTCGCCTCGCGCCTGCCAGGACGCCAGGGTCCCTCTCCTCTCGCTGCTCTCTTCCCAGGTTGGACTGCGCTCCGGGCCGCGAGGTAGCGGCCCCGGCTTAACGCACAAAGTTCAGAAAGCCAGGAGTCTCCAGACGGCTTTGGCGACTCCTCGGGACTATGCCTCGCCGCCCTCCAGCCAGAAGAAAAGTTGCTCCGGGATTTCCCACCCCCTCTGTCTCTGGCTCTGCTTGAGTCTAGGAGGCGGCGCTGGTGCGCGCTGCTCTCGCCTTGGCCAAGGTCCCCTGCCTGCCCGCGCTCCCTCCCGTCGCCCGCGTCCCGCGCGCCCTTCCTCCCTCTCCCTCAAGTCAAACAGGTCAACGCTGGGGCTACGGCAGGGACTGGGTCCAGGGGAGTCCGGGACTGGGCACAGGGGACGGGGAGGCCGGGCCGGGGCAAGGGCGGGGGCCGGAACGGGCCACGACTCACAGAAAGAACTCGGGAGAGGAGGGGCTGTCGCTGGTGGAGCCCGCCTCCCTGAAGCCGGAGTTGGCGAGTTTCTCGCACTTGACCTTGTAGGCGTCTCTTTCGCGGGCCAGCCGGGACACCTCCTGCTTAAGCTGCTCCACCTGCTGAATGAGCTGCGTCTTCTCATTCTCCAGGTGGTGTTTCTGCTGAACGCGTTTATACCTGCACGACTGGGCGTAGCCCCGGTTCTTCAGGGTCCGCCGCTTCTGCTTCAGGCGGATCACCTCGTCCTTGGTGAATCCCCGCAGGTGGCGGTTCAGCTCGCGCACGGACATGGACACTAGCTGGTCGTCGGAGAAGCGGTCCTCCACGCTGCCGCTACCGCCAGCCGCCGTCGCCGCTGCCGCTGCGTGCGGCCCAGGCCCGGGGTGGCTGGTGGGCAACTGCTGCGTGGGGCTAGCCGCGTTGGACGGCGGCGGCGACGCTTGGTGATGGTGATGATGGTGCGGGTGCGCGTGCGGACCCAGTTCTTCGTGGGTCACGCCGGCGCCCGAGTATGCATGGTGCGGGTGTGGGTGGTGGTGGTGATGGTGGTGGTGCGCACCGCGGAAGCCGTCGAAGCTCTGCAACGGCTGTGGCACTGGGTGAGAGCCGATGAGCGCCTCCACCGCGTCCTCAGGCGTCAGGTTGAGCGCCTCCGGGTTCATCTGCTGGTAGTTGCTCGCCATCCAGTACAGGTCCTCCAGGTGGGTCTTCTGTTCGGTCGGGCTGAAGCTGGGCGACGAGGGCACCGAGCTACATGGCGTGCTGAGCGGTGTGGACGACACCGAGCCGGCGGGCTGCAGGCGCGTGCAGGGCCGGCCCGGACGCTCCGGGCGCCCCAGAGGCTCCTTCTTTACGTCGAACTTGAGCAGGTCAAAGTCGTTGACATACTCCATGGCCAGCGGGCTGGTGGGCAGCTCAGGCCCCATGCTCAGCTCCGCGGCCATCGCTGACGCGAGGCGCAGCCGCCGCCGGGAAACTTTGCAGCCGGCCGGGGCGCGCCGAGCCGAGAGCGGGGGCGAGGAGCGGCGAGCCGGGGAGGCGGTGAGCCGAGGGCGCAGCGGGCCGGGGCCGCCGGCCAAGCCTTTGTCTGGGGACGCGGCGGCGCGCCGGAGAGTACCAAGGCTGCCTGCGCCGCCCCAGAGCTCGGGACTGTGGCCGCCCCGGGGCCGGGCCGAGCCGGGAGAGGTGGAGAAGCGAGAGGGGCGCGCGGCTGTGCGGAGGGGAGGCGCCGGGCAAGCGTCTGCCGCTCGGTCTCGAGCTCTCCTGCTCTTGGGTTCTCAGTCGCAGCCGCTCGCAGCCCGGCGGTGCAGCTGTGCTGGATCCGGCGCCGCGGTTGCCTTTTATCGCCTTCCTGATGTCACTGGAGCGCGGGGGCCCAGGCGGCCGAGCGCGCTGGCCAATAGCGGCACGGCCCCCGCGGCCCCGCGGCGCAGGGCGGGGCGCGCCTGACAGCTCCTCCGCCCCCCGCGTCAGCTGACTGGCGGCCTGAGCTGCCGGGGAGCCGGGGAGGAGGCCTAGCGGAGGGCTGGAGCGGAGTCCGACCGCCGGCCCCGAGCCCAGCCCCCCATTACCCTCTGAGTCCCGACCCCCGCCCGCTCGCCTTCGGTGCGCCTTCCCCCTCTGGGCCAGGCAGCCGCTTCCTCCCCTTCGCGCTCGCGCTTCTCCCTCTTTCCCCTTTGCTTTCCCCACCCCTTGTCGTGTCACCCCCAAGGAGGCTCAGATCCAGAGCCGGGACAACACCTCTCGGGCCCTTTGTTCCCAAGCGTCCGCCGCCCAGTGGGGGACGCTCAGTGTGCTGCACGGCTGCGGGTCGTAGGTGTGCCGTGCATGCCTGTGTTCCTGCAGGGCTGCGCAGATTTGTGTGTTGAGGGTTGAGCTGGGTCTCCAAGAGTTGTGTTCAGATCCAACTCAGCCTCAGGGTACCCTCCTCGGGCCAACCAAGGGCCATTCCCCTCCTGGAGGGTGCGCTGGCCCAATCCTGAGCTAGGACTCCACTGGACCCTCCGCTCCCAGCTCTCACCCCACCCACAAATGCATAAGATGAAGGAGGCTGGGAAAGAACCGGACAAAAAGCGCTGAGTCGCTTTCCCCAGCCAGATGCATGGAACCCTGAGCTTCCCGAGGCATGGGGCTAAGGCCAGCCCGGGACGATGCTCCGGGTGGCTATCGGCTGCTGGAGAACCAGCCCTGTTTTTGTTTGAACGTTTTGTAACGATTAAGCAGATCCTCGGCGTCAGCCGGCCGCGGAGAGGCTCAAACAGGCATAAAGTGCGACCCCAAGTGGCCACTGTGCGCAAAGGCGCGCTGAACGGCCTGGCCCACAGCGGGAAGGCTTGGACGACGCCTCGAACCCAGCTGAGTCCTCCTAACTGGCCCGACCCAAGCCAGCACAGAACGTAGGCTGAGTGTGCACGGGAGCCCAGGACCGGTTCCCCTAGAGCTGCGCACGGGTCGTCGAATCCCGTCTTTGGACTCAGCCGTGAGTTCCTCGCTGATTGCCCCCCATGAAACTCCGAGCCCAGCTCTGGGGATGGGTGGGGGGGTGGGGAGGCGGATGCCAATCGGCAGCTCCGTGTGCGGGAACGTCCTGGGTCGAGTTAAGCCGGTGGCGGAAAGTGAAAGCGCCGCAGCCTGGGGGCCCGGGGTTGTTGGATGAGAACTCTGGGAGCGCAGACGGGAAGACAGGAGCGCACCACATTAGGCATCCACACAAGTCTCGGGCACTACGCACCCTACCTACTCGGGTCTGGTATGACCCCAAATAAGAGGTTCCTCCCGAGGCCCGGGCCTGGGCGCCGGAATCGGATAAATCGCAAATTCGCTGTACCCGGAGACCCGACCCGCCTCCCGCGTCGCCTTCCGCGTTTCAGCTTTGGGCTCGCTCAGCGAAAGGCAGGAGAAGCGCGCACTATAGGTGAGTGTGTCCGAGCCGCTGCCTGTGCAGGAACAGCACGACTATGCCGCGCCGTGGGGGTCCGGTGGACCTCACCAATGTGGACACAATCAGATTTCTTTAGCGTTAGAAAATAAAATGTTTGCCTTCAATTAATCTGAAAACTATTCTCTTGCTCCTTCAGTGAGGCGGAGGTGGGATGTGGTCTTAGGCCACCTATTTTTAATAAAATGAATATATTGTAACCAAAACTTGGACTGAACGGTTTGGTTCGGCAATGGCAAATATAATGCTGGAAGAGACCGGCTTTAACCTTCTGCGAGAAAGCGTGCTCTCCGCAGAAACAATTAGGCTGACTCCTGGGAGTGTCTGGGCCAAGCCGCTGCCCCGCCCCTGCCCCAAGGTGGGCGCTGGGGACAAGCACCCTCCCTATCCCTGTCGCGTTCCCACGCAGTGACGGCACACTCGGACCCACGGCTCCGTGGGGGAACGTTTCGAGGCCGTTCTGCCTTGGCCGTCTCAATCTGTGCAGGCGATGGCTCCGTCTTGAGGTGGCCCGGGCCAGTCAAACGCAGTGGGCTCTTTCCGTGCCACTGAACTCCAGCCAGAGGCGCCCCTCTTTCTGGGCCGCACCATAAGAGACCCGCAGTTCTGAGAACAAGCCTGACGCTGTGGACTTCTGAGTGCGCGCTGAGGCAGCGGAGCCAGTCTGTACCCTCCCCGTGTCTCCTGGGTCGGCCTGACCCACGCTGTCGAAGAATGAGACCCGAGTCTCAGGAGTGTGGCCCATAGAGGCCCCAGGGGTTCCTTCTCTCTCAGCTCTGTGGTTCCAAACCTCCCGCTTCCCTGGGGGCGGTCAGCGCCTTCTCAGGGGCTGTAGAACTCGGGCTTTGTCTGGTGGGCAGGCACGTTCTCTTTGTCCCTGTGCCTCTTTCTCCGTTGCTGTCCCCTGGGCTCTGAGTGAGGTATCTCTGTCCATCCCTAGGTCCACATTCTCCCCACCTCCAAATCCGTTTCTTTGTCGTCCTTCCAGTCTAGCCAGTCCCTTTTCTCCCACCCCACCCCCAAACACCTCCACCAAAAAATACTGGAAACTAGTGATAGACCCCAGTTTGCTCCGGAATGAAGGCCGCTGCAGGGCAGTAGACCTTACTTCGTTGCCTGGCCTCCCTCGCTGCAGCTCTTCCTGCGCTCTGCCATAGAGTCTCAGCACCCAAAACCTATGGCCTCTGCTTGCCACAATCACCGCCAGCGGCTACCACTCCGCGCTCGGGGACCGAGAGATTCAGAGCGCTTGGCTCCAAGTCAGTGGCTATACAACGGTACCTCGAGGCTACACCCCATTCCTAAAAGAAAAAAAGGAGTGGGTTGGTGGAAGACTGGAAGAAAAGAGAAGGGATTGTGGGAAAAGTGGAGAGCCGAGGAGGAAAAGTGTCTGGGAGACACAGGAGGGGTGCGCTCAGTCCCCAGACTCCTTTGAAGGGAAGCCAAGGAGGATCTAGTTGGCCAGAGCCCTCTACGGAACAGTTTGTTGTCTCTAGCGCCCAAAATTCCAGTTTGAAGTTTTCGCACTAAAGGGAGCCCCTGTCCCAGGTTGGGCCAGAGGCTAGGGGTCCTAGGCACATCACCTTGGCATTCTTCAGCTACAGCTGGTGAGCAAGGGGGATCTCCGCGATCCGAGCCACCGCGGAGGCTCGGGACACTAGGGTGGGGGTGGACGGAGAAGTTATTCCTTCAGGGAGCAAGGACCCACCGCCAGCCACCGGGTTCGAAGTTTGACGCACCGCACCCGCCTGCCCTAGTGCAGCCAACCCACCAACTCGAGAGGGACTCCACGGAGCGCTCTCTCCTGCGACTGCGGGCGGGCGCGGTGCTTCCGCAGGCAGGCGCGTTCAGCCCCAAGGTGCCCCATACACCCATCACCCATCGTTTCCTGAGGGCTGCAGGTGTTTGGTGTGAGAGTGGGCGTCTTGCGCGTGCAAGATGTGGTGGAAGGGGTGGGGGAGGGGTGGGGGGGCAGCGAGGGAGCGCGGGGCAGGGAGGCACGGGGAACACTTCCAATCGCAGAACCCTCAACTCTGGTCCTCAGTGCCCTATGGGTTGCAAGGTTGAACTACCTGGACGACCAAAGGGAGGCCAGCGGTCTCAAGGGCCCCAGGGAGTCCTGCCAGAGAGGAGCCTGAGTCAGGGGATCCCCCCAGGAGTGCCCCTTCTGCTTTGCATCAGCCAAATGTGGGTCACCTGTCAGCTCTTCAGAGCCTTGAGGTGCGCTCCCTTTCCCCAGACCCAGTGCGGGTGGGGGTGAGTCTGTTGATCCTTCTCCCTCTGAGCTTCCTAAGGTCTGTGGCCTCCAAGTGGCAGATTTTTCTCTCTTCCTCTTTTCCAAAGGCAGCTGTCACTTACTTCCACTGTCCCCTGCCCCAACAGTGGCCATCCAGCTAACCCAGTACTTCCAAAAAGGTATTCTTGGACTTCTGGGTCCCAGTGGCCTCCAGCACCCAAAGGACTCAGTAGGTCCCAGTAGGGAACCAAAGTTACCTGACTCTGCAGAGCCTTTTCCTGGCTCCACCCCCACCCCACCCCCAGCCCCCATCAGAGACCTCCCCCTCACACACACACACACACACACACATACTGAAGAGTAGGAATCTATTACTGAAACTTTTTCACCTGCTTCTTTTTACTTCGCTTTAATGTGAATACTAGAAAATTGTAAATTACATATGTGGCTTACATTCGATTCCATAGGATAGTGCTGTGTTAGAAAACCACCAGACGGTGCTGCCTCCAATGTAGATGGGATCTTTTATAGCAATGCTCACTCTCGGATGTACATGGATTTGCAGAGCCATTATCTTTCCCCTTTTCCTGAATGCTCACAACTCTAATAGGTAGCAACTATTATTATTCATACTTTATGAAGATAGGTAGGCAGGGAGGCAGGTAGGTAAATACAGATGTATAGCAAAGTCCTAAGAGTTTTATCAGCTCATGCAGTCCTTACGTTTGCCCTTTGAGTGAGCAGGAGTATCCTCATCTTACACAAAGGAGGCTTTCGAAAGTTGAGTGATTTCTTCAGTTAGCCGGCAGCAATAAGCGGGACCTTTTGAGCCCCAAGTCCAGTACTCCGAACGCTATGAAGCTTGTGACCTCTGTCTAGACAGGGTGGCATTCCAGGCACCCAGGTGTCGGCACAGTTCTCCAGCTGCTCTCTGGGTCAGGATTTCCAACTCTGCATAGACTTGGTGGCTCATATCAGGGCTGAGCCTCTACCAAATGGCACCCTAAGTGTCTGCAGAGGGTTCAGTGATAAGGACAGTGATTAACATGCCTCTCAGTGATGGCAGTCAGACATCCTGAGCTCTTCTCATCCCCTTTCCTCTCCCAGGACTGTGTGGGGCTGGCAGGTGAGAGAGAAACCAAGGCAGAATGCAAAGCCAAAGAAAGTTTGCAGATTCCACTCATCCTGTCCTTTACCCTTGGCCTCAGCTTGACCTCTGATCTTGACCTTGATCCTTAGTCCTGCCCTTTGGTGGCCTAAGTTTGACCTTCAGCCCCTATTCACCCATGTCTTAAATGGGAGAGGGAATGGGTCAATGCTGATGAGAAGGTCACTGTCACTCAATGCCAGTGAGGGATGGCCAGCAGGGCTCCCTTCCCACCATTACCTCCCCATGACCCCAAGGCCAGTGTTAGAGACTCTGAAACCTCATCATTGCTCCCCAAGGCTGAGACCCTCACCTCCCACAGCCTAGCCATCACCAGTCTACCCCTCAACCTCAAGATCTCAGTTCCTCTAGCTATTGCCTTCACCCTCATCCAAGCCATCCTCCTGTTTTGCTTAGATAATTACAGAGGCCTCGGCTCAGTTTCTCCTCTTCTCCATAGGGCAATAGAGCCAGTGTTCATATTATATGAACTTGATCATTCTACCTTTATCCCCTACTCCCTGGCTGAACTGCAAGTCCCTTGGATACACAGATAAAGGGCCATACTCCTCAGCAGGGCCTTCAGGCCCTGCATGATCTGCCCCTGCCAGCTTCCCCCACCTCATCTCTCACTGCATTTCCCTTCCAACGTTCCACATGCACTGCCTTCTGTGAGTCCTTCCATGGCCCAAGCTGTGTTCTTCCGCAAGGCTTTGCACATGCCATGCCCCCCACACCCCACAAGGAGTCAGTCTCCTGGTTCTGAAGAACACAGACAGCGGAGGTTGTCTGTGGCTTTTCCCAGGCCTCAGGGGTACTGGGATGCACAGGGGAACGGAGGTGAGAAGAAGACCTAGGAGCCAGCGCCAGGTCCTGGTCACTCCAGGGAAATCACACACCCCGGAGTTGCATGGCTGGGCTTGCACCGCTACTGCTCTTCTCGCCAAGCTGGATCAGGGTAGACCTCCCATTTGGGAGAGGGCTCACATGGAAAAGCAAGGAAATGCTTTGGTCAGCTGGCCCAAATGTTTTCAAAGAAGAAAATGTGTTACAAATACAAATTTTTGAGCCACACTATGACTCGATAAGTCTTCGTACAGCACAGGAATTTGCATTTTAATAAATTCCCTAGGTAATGCTGATGTTTGGGGTCTAAAAAACACACTTTAAGAAACTAAATGGAACTTGACCATGAGCTCCTAGAGGAAGACACTATAATGGAGTGGTCTTTGTGTACCCAGTAGCTAAGCAGTGCTCACCTGAGGAGGAACTCAATTACAGTTGTGGAAGGAAGGAAGGAAGGAAGGAAGGAAGGAAGGAAGGAAGGAAGGAAGGAAGGAAGGAAGGAAGGAAGTTAGTTAACAACCAGGAAACACTGATGCTTTCTTGCAGGATGGTGTCTCAGAACCCTCCAGCCTTTCCTGCATGCCCTCCAGCCCTCTCCTCTCCCTTAGTTCACAATCATCCCTGAACTTCTCCTTCCTCCTCACATCCAACACTAGCTCAGAGTGAGTCAGGACTGTCTGAGTGATGCTGTCCCACTGGCCTCTTGTCTTTCCTTTTCCTCCCTCTGGATGCCCTTCAGGGGCTTATGGGTACAGCTTTCTGCCACATGCTCATCACAGCTTGGGGAGTAAACTTCTGGGTACAGGGAAAGTGGGTGGCACCGTCCCACTACAGGGACCTGCTGCCTGGGGCTGATGGAGGGGATAACGCTCTTTGGCTGTGCCGGAGCCCGGGCTCATTTCAGCCAGGAGCTGCTGTGGTCACTCAATCTCTTTTTCCCTTTCTTCTTTTAAAAATGAATTATACAAGCCTACTTTATCATTGTAAAAAAATGCAACAATGTAGTTTTAACATCTATGTCTAGAGCTACAGCTTGCTTTTTATTTTTACTCAGCAACTTCTGTGTCAATACATCCAGCTCTGATTCTTTCTTTTTAACTAATGCATGGCAATTCATCCATAGGATGCTCTGTCGTTTCTTACCCTGTCTTGTATTTATGGACATTTAAGCTATTCCCAATCTTTCACTATTGCAAACAATGCCGCAACAAATAGCTTTCCACATGCTCCTTTTTGCATGTGTGCAAGTATTTCTCTGGAACAGAGAGCAAGAAATGAAATCACTGGATTGAAAGACGAACACATTTGTAATGTTAATACTGTCAAACGAGCCTATGAGAAGACCGTCCCTATTTAATTTCCCATCAGAAATATAGGAAAGTAACCTGTTTCCCCCAGAGCCACACAATAAATTTTATCACATCACTCACTTTTGTATCAATTCTGTTTATGTCCATTCTATGACCACCACTGGGAGAAGAGGACACAGGGACGGGCATGGCGTCTGTCCTCACCTCCAAGGAACTGCAAACTTCCCCACTGCCATGGGAGAGGGGATATGAAAATGATGATCCACCATGCTGGTCGATCCTCAGCACATAAACCCACGGTTCCATGGGGGCGGGGGAGAAGGAGGCGTTAGCTGGTAAGGCTGTAGAGCAGATGTGTCACTTAACTAAGGCTTTGAAGGCTAGACAGGAATTTTTCAAAAAGAGCAGCACAGGAAGACCTGGTGGCAGGCCCAGGCCAAACAAAGGCACAGAGCACCCTCTTGGGCTCTTGGGGAGCTATTTCAGAGAGGCCGGCAATAGAGCTACGGGCTTCAGCAAGAGTCAACACTTGAAGGGCCTTGAATGCCATGCCGAAGAGTCAGACCCTTGTCTTAAGAGCTACAAGAACATCTCCGCGTGGGCAGGCATCTCTTTTTGGTTCTCTGTCAGGCACATAGTAGGTGCTCAGTAAATAAATAAACATGAAATGACTATCCCAAAGGGGTCTGAGCAACAAGCGTAATGCCCTTGTGCCTCCCACGGGGACGAGGCGCGCTCGGGGCCAGGCACTGTGAGCCTGGCTCCATTCTCGACGCTGAAATACGGCACAGACGAACCCGGCTCAGGCCCGCTCCTGGGTCTCGACCCCCTACCCCGGCCTTGTGCCAGGTCCCGTTCACCTCTGCCCGTTAGAGATTGCTTTCTGTTTCTGTGTTGACAACCCCTGTTTCTGTGTTTGGAGTGGCTGTTCAGTGCCATTTCCTGATTTAATATCAGAGCAGCACGGAGCAGGGATGCACAGTTAGCAGTTTTTGCTCCAAGTATTTTTCAAGTTCCCTTTTGATGTAAGGGTTGGGTTTGCAGCCTCCCTGATCTTGCCGAACAGGGAGGGAGAGATGGGGGGAAGAAGCCAGGAGCCAGAGGTGGGAGGAGAGGAGGAGAGGACCCAGAGAAGATTCATCCAGTGCGGCTGAGCTGAGACTCCAAACCCCTTTCTAGAAAGGGGACGGTGGAGGGCTCAGCAGAGCAGAGGTGGTGGGAAGGAGGACAGGCTACAGAGCCGGCTGGCAGGTATGGTCTCCACGAAGCAAATCTGCTGTCACTTCTCCGTGTGGGTGTAACGATTTACGTGTCTATGCGTATACGTCTCTCTCATAAAAACAAAGGACTAAAAAGCTTAAGTAAGCTAATGTGATGCAACTCTAAATACAATAAAATGGAAACAAAATTGATTCAAAGAAAAATTTAAGATAGGTACAGATCCCAGTGGCACTCAGGTATTCTGACTGAGCATCTATTGTTGCACGAGGCCGTCTGCAGAGCTAAGTGCTGAGAACAGACTGAGAAGCTCATGTTCTCGTGGTGGAAACAGATTTTTCCACTACGTACACTATGGTCAATGCAGTGACGGAAGCACATGAAGGCAGGACATGGGGACAGACTGGAGTCTTCGAAGGCCCTGACCTCCCACCTACCGGCACTTGTATGACCTACGGCTGGGTCTCATTTATACTTCCACTGCCACCTGCTCTGGGACTCTTCCCTCTGTGACATTTGGGGTCTTCTGAGAAGCAAATGCCAGAACAAGGTTAATCATGCAAGAGGTTTATTGGGGCAACACCTGTGAAGGATAAAGGAGGAGAGAGCAGGAGGAGGCAGGGAGAGCCCTCAGACCACAAGGCAGGCCTGACATCCATGAGAGAAGAAGGCGGAGGAAGGGGGTGGGACTGTAGCTCCGACTGCAGTGCTGTCCTAGCAAAGTTTCAGCCAGAATCAAGGGGCATCCCTGGGCCAGTTACCTGTTGGGAGCCTCACATCTTGTAGGAATGGGCTGGCACTAGCACCGCCCTCCCAATCCCATGATCAGTCATGGCTGAGAGCAACTGGGAGGAAATGCAGCCTCAGCTCAAGCACACTGGGGGAGCCACAGGGGAGGCTGTTGGGGCTGTTGGTCAACTCTGCTTCCCACCCCCACAGCAATGTCTCTTGAAGGAGACTTAAGCATTACATTTCCATGGCCACCTTGAGCAAGCACCTTACGGTGTGTCCTCCATACATGGGGGACCATGCCTCATTTAGCTTACCTCGTCCCACTGAGTCCTCCAGTATCACTTTACAAGACAGGAGCTGTATCTTCACCCCCATTGTATTGACAGTGAGGCTGAGGCTCAGATAATGAAGTCACTTGCCTGAGGCCACTGCTGACAAGTGGCAGACAAAGGAGTGAAAGCCTCTTTGACTCTCATCACTGTGCTAGGCTGCTTTGACCCAGGAAGACTTGTTTCTCTCTTTGTACCCATCTCTCCTGCTGCTGATCCCTGTGATTAACAGCACAGACTTCAAGAAGACCCCTTGGGTCTCATCAGGGCTGATGCCAGCCCATCCCAGGCTGGCACTGGGGTACCAAGAGCCTGCGAGACAGGTCCAAACAGAAAACTCCCCTGAAGTAGGCAGTCTCCAGGAGCCTCACATCTGTCTTCTTCTCAGGCATCACCTCCTCCAGGAAGGCCCCCTGGCCGATCCATGTTTCCATAGAACCTTATTTTGACCTCCATCAATGCATTTATCACACTGGGCCCAGAAATCTCTGTTATATCTGATTCCACCACTAAACTAGCCCCCCCAGCCCACCGCCCCACTCAGTCCCCAAACCAAATCTGAGTTACGCTGGGGCCCTTAGCACCCAGCACATGGGGCCTACCACAGAAGGGGTGGCAATACATAGAAGGGGTACTCAAGCAAATGAAGGGTGGATCAGGACATCAGGAAGATACCCTTGGAAAGCCTGCCTCCGTTGTGAAAAACAATAGCTTTGGCCTTCAGAAGCTCAGCCTGCACTCCTCATCCTGGCCACCAGGGGCCTCATCAACCCCCAGGCGGTGTTAACAGGATGCTTCTTTCTCTGAGCCAATCAATGCCTCCCTCCCCAGCCCCAGCAACTCTACTGGGGCCAGGCCCAGACTGTCCAAGGCCTCAGCATCTGCTCAAGCTGTCAGTGGCCCAGTGGGCAGCCCCAGCCAAGGAGGAGAGTTATTTTTATTTATTTCTTCTTAATCATGAACTTAATTTAGCTGTTAATCAGGTTACCATGGTGACTTGCTCTGGATTTATAGCAGTTTCCTAAAGCGCCTTTTTCACACTCTTCGGGTAAATGAATAAAATTTGGGTGATGAGCAAAGCACATAAATACCGGGTGCCCTAGAAAAAAAGTCAGATACTTCAACTGTGTATTTGCCTTGGACCCTGCTTAACGTGCTTAAGAAAGCGCCAGACCCCCCCTTCCTTTCTTCTGCCCTCCCTACTGCCGGCTGAGTCAAGTCAGAAATTTCTACACTTCAAGGCTTGCTCTGCTAGCCTCACCTCCCTCATGCTCTACCTTTCCGTTCCCCTGTGCTGTTCCCTGCACACTCCTGCTCTGTGCCTTTGCCTGGCTTGTCTTGGGATCACGCCCCCTCCCAATGGGGTATTTGAGGACACCTTGCAGCACTCTCATTGGTCCCACTACCACTGTGGCAGAGGTGAACAGTATCATCATGCCAGGCAGCCCAGGAGCGCAGGGCAGGGAGGCAGGAGGTAGAGAGTGAGGAGTCGGCATTTTGACAGCTGTCGGTATTTCACAGTCTGGAAGGCCCACCCAGCGTTCCATCTCACTGCTTGCCCGGGAGACAGCTCATCTCCCCTCACCCCATGGGCCCAGAGGCACTCCTGCCTTAGGCCAACTAGAAGCCCCCACCCTCTACCTCCCAGAAGGGACAGTGTCTCCAGGCTGGAGGCCATAATTGCCAGGTTTCCCCCGAGGACCTTGGGGCGGGCTGCCAATCAGTCCTGGGATCAGCCACAGTCCATTAGCGAATGCCCAGGGCCCAAGGCGCCAACGGAGCCCCATGCGTCGGCGCCAGATCCTGCTCAGGGAACCCAAAGCTACCTTCAATTACTGTCTTGGCCTTTGTAATCAGACCAACTGGACCCACAGACTGTGGGCTGGCTCGCTCGGCTCGGAGAGCCCCCCAGCCACCAGCCCTGAGCCCCTGAGCTCACCAGTCACCACACTGCAAGCCTGGCCAGTCGCAGAAGGAGCGGCCTGGCCCAGCTGCGACCCACGAGGCTGTGTGGACTTTCTGAGTGGCTGCCCCTCTGGAGGCGCACTTCCCTCATCTGGAAGCAGGGCCATAGTCATGGCCAATGTGCCGGCATCACTTCTAGCCCTTCTGAACTTGACATCAGAAGAGCTGGGTTCAAATCCTGGCTCGGCACCTTTATGTGCTTTCAGATTGAGGCAAGGGAAGCAAAGGTTGGTTCCCAGAATGCCTTTGGGAGGGTAAGGTTAGCAAGCCTAAACTAAACTGGGGATCTAGAAGGGAATGTCTGTGATATGCCAGGTAAACCCTGAAAGGCTACAGTGACCTTGGCAGGCTTGCTTATCCACTTTCATCCCCTAGGAGTTCTTCCCAAAATGAACATGACTCGGGGGGGCCTGGGGGTAGGAGGGTAGAGGAATAATCCCCTCTACCAGAGCATGGAAGGACCTGGGGATTGACACAATAGCTCAAGGCTTGAGAGAATCCCCAGTTCTAATCCTAGCTTAGTGGTAAATTTACTGTGTGATCTTGGCCAAGTCATTCAGCCTCTCTGGGAAGATCAGAAGTGTTTTTCTGGGAAGATCAAACCCCACCCAAATGAGATTGGGACCTCATATCTCCAGACTCTGAGTTTGTCAGCTGATTCCGGTGCATCTCACAGCAATAAAAGGCAGAAATTATGGCTTCGTAAAACTCAAAGAACAAACCCTCTTTAGCCACTGGGGACTGACCGCCTTACTCCACCCTCTCGCCTTAGCACAGGAACTAACGGGTGCCCATTCTCTGCAGTGACCCGACAAACATCTAACATGGAGGACAGCAGGGGACTTCCCACTGACTTGGCATGTGGTACACAACAGCACTGTGTTGAAGAACACAGGCTCTGGAGTCCAACCGCCTGGGTTCAAATACCAGCTGTGCAGTCCGTGGGCGAGCTGCCTAACCACCTTGTGTCTCTTCTCCCCCACATGTCCAATGGGGCTAACAGCACATACACTTTGTAGGGTTGTGGGGAACATTAAGTGAGCTAATCCATAGCAAGCACTTAGTGTTGGGTGTCGGTGACTACACACCAAACATTTCCCCCGTAGATCAGTCCTCAAAGCTGCTATTATTAGCCCCATCCGCAGTCAAGGAAACTGAGATGCGGAGAAATAAAATCTCTGATCTGGCCCCAGTGCTTTAAATCAGTGCATTTGCCATCAGACCTTGCTGTTCGATAAGATCAATGTTCTCAACTGACTTGTTTTGCAAAACAAGTTCTTACAGCAATGGAAATAGAGAAGGGAGTAGGGAGTTCATTAAGAAGGGCAGGGTGAGCCACTGATCAATCTTAACATCGTCAAAGGCGAGATGACTCGACGTGAGGATGTGGTGCAACAAGGCGTGCACACCTCCATCCATGATGGAGGCTTCTAGCCAAACATCAAATGGGACTGCTCAGGCCTCTGGATCTAACTGCCCGGTTTACGGGAAACACAGGGGACAGAGGGACACGTTAGATGACACCACGAGGAGGCAATCAGCCAGAACGTGAAACAGCCTGCAGGATAAATGACCCAGATTCATCAAGAAACAAATGGCATTTTAAAAAGAGAGAAATGACATTTTAAAGTGTGGGGAGAAGGGGGAGACTATTATTATAAGTTAAAAGAAACTTAAGAGATATATCAACCAACAGCAATGTTTATGGCCTAATTTGAACAATCTAAATGTAAAAAGGCATTTTTGAGACAATCGAGAATATTTAAACATCAACAAAATAATAGATATTAAAGGAACTGGGCTTTTTGGATAGGTGTGATAATAGGATTATATATTGTGGTTATGTTTTAAGATTTTAAAAGTCCTTATCTATCAGAAATACCCCCCTAAAATATTTATTCATGAAATGAGATGATATCTGGGATTTATTTTAAATACTCCAGTGAGAGGCTGGGTAAGGAGTCCACAGGGGTTTATTATGACTCTCTCTAATTTTAAGTGTGTTTGTTAATTTTCATAATAAAAAAGTTTAAAAGAAATGAAGGGCAGAGGATGGTGACAGAGCACTACGTAGGAAGAGTTACAAGTACAGGTTTCAGAAACACTGGTTGTGAGCTAGGTTTGGCCCCGTGGAGGCGAGACCCCCAGCCCCTCAGCTATCAAAAGTGGCGTGTGCCTTACCTATTCTCAGGCCACCCCAGGGAAAACAAGAGTTTTGCACACTACCCTGAAATTCATTTATTTATTCACTTATTCATTTACTAACTCGCTTTACAGTTCATTCGTTCACTTGTTGATTCACTCATTTGTTTACTCACTCACTCACTCCCTCTACAATTCATCCACCCATTCATTCATTTTTTCAATCAACACACCGATTCGCTGAGAGCCTCCAGGGCGCCAGACTCCAAACAGAGGTTTGTCCTCGTGGTGCTGAGAGTCAGGAGTGGGGAAGGGGTTCGACTTATTAACTCTCCCACCACACAGATATATCTTCACAAACCATGAAAAGAGGAAGGAAGTGGATGGATTGTGAGCCACTGGGGACTTGAGCATGTGGGGACATGACTTGGTCTGGGGAGAAGGATGGTCAGGGAAGGACTCTGTAACACTTACACTGAGACTTTAACGATGAGGACCCGGCCAGGCGAAAAGCTCAGGGAAGGGCACCCGGGCTCAGAGGTCAGCAACTATAAATGCCCTGGGGCAGGAGGGATGGTCAGGAAGGGTAAGGACAGGAGGGCTGCTAGAGAAGAATGAAGAGACTCGTTTTAAGATGAGGGCCCGTAAGCTGGAGGACATCTGGGGGTGCTAACTGCTTCGCTCGAACCAAGGAAAACTTTTCCCCCATAAACAGAAATTATGTAGAGACACAGGCTTTGGACCAGCTGACAAACACTCCTGCAAGTTATCAAGGTGAGTATTGGGATAGTTTGTGTACATGTTGTCTAGTGAAAATGCTCTACTTACTTAAAGAATGTTAATCTGGAAGCAGGGTGGAGAGGAAGGGAGGGAGCCTGCCCTGGGGCAGAGAAGAGGCAACTACAAAGGGAATCAGTGGAATCGCTGAGTAAGGAAGACTCCCAATTAGAGATTTGAAAACCCAGAGTGAAAAGCAGGCCTGTGCCCCGCTCAGCCCCACCCTCCTTCAGACGGCCCAGCCAGGGGAAGGAAGCCCCAGCCAACCATGGGGACAGTTGCCCAGTGATTTATGGCCCTAAGACAAAGGCTTCCAAGGAAAGGCCCTGTGAAACTCAGACGTGTTGTTGGAACAATTAGAGCCCATCCATCTATTTGAGTCAGCACTATCCGGAAAATGGACCTGGAACAGGGTTGGCATGGGCTGATCACCAGCTCTTCACATGCGACTTTCCATGCGGTGAACAGGTACAAAGCCTGGGAGCTGAGGGCTCTCGGGCCCATTTCTCAGACAAGGGAACTGAAGCTCCAAAAGAGGGCTTGTTCAAGGTCACCAGCTGGGAGAATCAAACTCAGGTCCCTTTGAGTTTGAGCAAAGGCCATACTCTTTTTTCTTTTTCTTTTTCTTTTTCTTTTTTTTTTTTTTTGTTATATCCTACTATCTTCCTAGTAGTTCCAGCAGCCGCTTCAGGTGGCTGGTCCCTTGGGCCTACAGCTTTCCAAGACTGGGCTACTATTGACCATTCAGAAAGATTGGGCTCCTGGCTCCCAATTCACGCTGAAAAAACAAAACAAAACAACAACAAAAAAACCCCACCAAGCTGGAGTACCCGAAGCCAACCACGTCCTCCTCTCCCGCAGAAGCAGGTGCTCACTCTGGGGCTTTGATTATGTAGGGATCCCACGAGGGTCAAGAGTGGCAGTCTCCTGCCTCCAAACCCTCTGTAGTTTTCTGGGCCATCGGGAGAGACGCGAGTGAAGCAGTCCCCGCGAGCTGTTCCCAGCGCCCCCACCTCAGGACCACCGCATCTGACTCAGCTCTGTGACCCTAGCGCAGCATCTGGTCCAGGCAAGGCACACGGCAAATGTTTGCGGAATTAAAGAACCGGCCTTTGGCGCTGGAAACAGTGCAACAAACCCAACTTGAGAAAGAAAAATAAAAGATGGTTTCTAAAATGATGGGGGAAACGCTTAGAGTAGAATGTTCCTTGTAAAAAGCAGGATACAGAACCATCTAACAACAACAAAAAGAAAAAGGCCACATAAAGCCAGTATGATTTTAATGTAAAATAACACGCATAGCAAAAATCCTGGATGGAAATGTGAACCAAAGTATTAAGAGTCACATCACTGCGCAGTTGGCTTACGCGTGGTTTTATTTGCTGCTTTAATATTTTTTCCAAAGTGTATTGAAGGAACACGTGCAATTTTCCAAATAATGAGGAAAGGCCGTAGCAAATTTTGTTTAGTAACATAGTTTTAAATAATAAAGTTTAGGACCCACACCATGGCACCTG
This sequence comes from Mormoops blainvillei, assembly GCA_004026545.1. Lineage (NCBI taxonomy): Eukaryota > Metazoa > Chordata > Mammalia > Chiroptera > Mormoopidae > Mormoops > Mormoops blainvillei. The sequence continues at coordinate 82,699 of PVJD01006069.1, read as the reverse complement.
CCCAGGGCCTCGGGGAGGAGGGCAGGGATGCCAGGCCTATCAGCCATCTGCCAAATCCTCACCACGACCAAGTACATTTCCATGACTCCTTTCCCCATAAGCAAGTCAGTAAATCAAAGCACATCTCATACACAAGGTGGGCCCTTTCTGGTAAAACACAAAAAAACTTAATCTTTGGTCCAGAAGCGGTAGATTGCGGCGGCCAGTCAGCAGCCAAAACCATTAATCTTTGCCGCGTTCCCCAACTGGCCCGAGTAGTAAAGAAGATAATACCCCAGCAGAATCAGTGACCCACTACAAATTGGTCCTGAAAGGTCCACCAGCATAAATAGACTTTTGCTGATCCAACACTTGTTAGGAACCCCAACAAAGAGACTATTGGCTCATCTGATGAGCCGCTTGCAATGGGCCCTTGCAATGGCTGGTGATGGATGACCACCCTCCCTTGGAGGGGAAGATGCAGCTCCTGGTATGGGGCCCTTTCTCATCTTAAATTTGTCCTCAATAAATCACAGGTGCAGAGGAGCCGGCATCAGTTTCATTACACCTACATGCTCCAGTATCAATCACGCCACCATGGCGGCCTGTCCGGGCGCAGTTCATTTCAAGTGGCTTTTTCTGTTCTGATTCCGTTTCCACCGCAAGGCGCGCCTCCAAGGGGATGGGGGCCCAGAGGGGCGGGAGGACGGAGCTTCTCTCTGAACGCCTAGGCGTCCTTGGCCTCAGCAACTGTCCCCTCCTCCTTCTCCATTAACTATTCCCCAGATGAGAGCCATTCTGAGCTCTGCACACGGTGGCTGTGCGAAGACTGAGAATCAGAATGACTTGCTTTCAGTTAATGCCTCTAATATTTGCAAACTTGGAGTATGTCCCCCTTGCTTTGTGGAGGTTCAGTTTCCTCATCTGGAAAATGGGGCTAATAACACCTGCCCGCTGAGACTGAGTACAGCAATACGGGTAAAAGAGCCTCGCACAGGGCTGGATACAAAGTGGTCCCTCAACTGATGCTCCTGCCTGCCTGTGCTCCTTCCTGGCTTCGATGCCCACTAGAGAGGAAGTATTCAGGGGTGGCTGGCTTTGCTCCCCTTTGGTGCCCAGGCCCATAAGCAACTAGAAACTCTCCAGTTCCTCTTCCTTGTGCCCACCTGCTCGGGCCATTCATGGTGCCAGCAAAGGTATATCCGTTATACTGCTCAGAATTTATGAAGACGCTGCCACAGCTCATTTTTTGTCTTGTTCCTTTCATTGTAGGCAGTTAAAATACATTAAAACGAAGGACACCAGAGAGCTCTCAGACCTTGTCTTAATGCACATAATCAAAAACTGTAATGTCATTAAATGCATGTGTAAGGCTCGTCATAAAAGCTGTGAAGTTCTTTTTTAAAGACTCGAAAGTGAGAATAAATGGTTTCTTTTTAGGCAGGCCCTAAGCCAGCCTGCCTGGGGCCACCAGAGGCAGGATGGACACACCTCTCCAAGCACGCCATCGGCCTCCTCCGAAGGGCACAGCCCAGCTGCCTCTGCTGAGCGCTGGGGCTCTCCAGGCCCAGTGACAGTTCTGTAACTCATTAACCAAACGAGCAGATCTTGGAGCGGAAGAGAGCAGAGTGCAGAGGCCCCTGCTCCTGCACTGGTCAGGAGTGTCAGACAACAAGCTTTTCAAAAAGACACTTCCATTCACTCTAAACCTACAAGACAGTTGGAGTGACAGGGCCATTCACTTGCAGAGGAGCTGAGGAGGAGGTGGAAAGAAGAGGCACGGAGAAGCAGGACGGGGAGAGAAAAGTGGACAGGAGGGAGAGGCAGGAGGCTCGGAAAGCAGGTAGAGAAAGACAGAAAGGGGAGTGGGCCTGGCTTTCCCCCAGCACACGGATGTACATCAGCACTGCACAATGGCTCAGAGCCTGGAGGGAGGCCCTGGAGGCTCACGCAGATGTGCACTGCTTCTCAGAGAACGGGCTGCCCTAGCAGTGATGATGAGCATATCGAGTACCTGCTGTATGTCCAGTCTTCTGTTTGAGTCCTTCACGAGCACAACCTCAACTAATTCTCCTAACAGCCCTGTGAGGTAGCTATGGCATTTCACTAATCCTGAAAGGTACACTTTCTTTTCCCCATTTTGACACCTCTAAAGCTGAGATGCTTTTTACCATCCCTGTCAGCCTGACAGCAGTCTTTGATGTCATTGTCATATCTGGGAACACACCTCAAAAAGTGCAGAAGGGGTATCTGCGACTTAAGATCCCCAGGAAAAGAGAGGAGTGGTCTTTAAGGAGATGCTATTACTAATGTTTGCGCTGTTACAGAAGATGCTAGAACATAGAAAACATGGACGCCAACAATCCCAAGTCAATCTCTGAATGTGGAAAAGTTTTAGGAATACCTTAAACTAATTATTTCACTTTGATTTTCCTTTTCATGTATCTACAAAGGCCTTTTGAAAAAAATAATATATGCCCATATAAACCCAAGAATTCTTTCCATAAGTATAAAATTAAAACTCTAAGGGGTAAGAAGTCTTATATCGTAGTTTAATTGGCTGTGATTCCATTTTTCTTAACATGACATAAAATAATGGTGCTAACTTCTTGGCCTAAGTGAAATATAATACTGTCCCATCTTACAGATGAGCAAACTGAGGATCAGGCATCATCATTACGTGCTTGACGCCATGCAGAAAGTCAAAACCCCCAGATTTTCTGATTCCAGAGCCTATGTTCTCAGCCAATACTGTCATTCTTTTCAACATCTCCAGAACCAGATCAACATAGGTTCAAATGCCAGCTTTGCCACTTACAGGCTTTGTGAACCAGGAGAGTGACTTCCAGTCTCTGAGCCATAAAGCAAAGGAGCTAAGAGACCTGCTTCTCGAAGTTGTAGGGCAGAAAATCCTTATGCAAAAACGTTCGGCACAGCGCCCAGGTCCGAGAAAGTGCCCAGAAAGTGGGGTGTGAATGAGGGTTTGAATTTACATCCCAGAGCACCCCCTTAGCCTGTGCACAGCTCACTACAGACTTGGGCACCACCAGAAGCCCAGATCTAGGACTGGAACAGTAGGTGCCAATAAAAGATGCTTTTCGCCCTAACTCAGGACAAACGAGTCTGGATGCCTATCAGATACTCAGCCCTTCCTTTCTACTAACAAAAGAGTAGCCATATCATTAATATATTGTGGTTACTGTTACTATACATGTTTATGGAGTGCCCACACTGCACCAGCACTGTCCTAAGGCCCTGATGCATGTTTTACCCTCACAAAAACCCCATCAGTAGGTTACAGACAATAGGGAAATGCAGAGAGTTGAGGACACACAGTGATGCTTGTAGGTATCCCAGGCCCATGCAGGGAGAACACACCAAGTGGCTTAGATTACTTCGGGGCTGAGGTCTAGCAATTCATCCCTATTAGGTCCGAGATTTAACTTAGGAAGCTGACTTTCAAAAGTCATAAAGGATGCCCTTCCCCACCTGCAATTACAAGTAAAACAGGTTTACTCTAGAAAATTTGGAGAATACTTTATAACACAAAAGTTTGACCACACAGAATCCCATTACTCAGAGAACACACCCTGGTTCACATTCTACATTTCCTTCCATTCTTATTTCTACTCATATTTTACACGATTAACATTATACATGCAATTTTACACGCTGCTTTATTTTTGACTCAGCATCAGCATTTCCCCGAGAAACTCCTTGGCATCATTTCAGTTGTTTACAATGTTTCGTTGAATGGGCGGGCCACAATTACTTAACCGTTCCCCTAGCGTGAGGCATTTAGCCAGTTTCCAGGGCTCTGTCTAATGCAGACCCGTGTGCCTCAAGCTTTGCCTACATTTTTATTTCCTTGGGTTAAATTATTTACAATAGCATTACTGAGTCAACTGACTTGTACATTTTTAAGACTCTTGCTTGAGGCTGTCAAATTGCAATTCACATTTGAAAATGTCTGTTTCAACCCATCCTTGACAGCATGCAATACGAACATTGTAAAATTCTCTGTTAATTTGATAAATGAAAAATTTCTCTGTTTTGAATTAACATACTGTGTTTACTAGTAAACACGGACTTTATTCCCTGATGAAATCCTTGCATCTGTGGGGTCACTGCAGAGCAGTTAAGAACGCATGCAGATGAAATAGCCTGGTTTTGGATCCTGGCTCCCCTTGTACAAGCTGTACGATTTGGGGGTGACTATTTAATGTTTCGAAGCTTTGTTTTTCTTCTTTTAATATGGATGGCATATTAACACCTACCTCACAGGGTCTTTGTAAAGAGTGAATGAGAGATCCCACGTAAATACTAAACAAAGATCAGCTACCTGAACTTCTTCTTTTGTAAATGCATTTTTTTTTCTCTTAGGATCTTAACATCTTATCAGTCCTTTTACACGAAGAACATTAGCCCTTTGTCACATTTGCTGTGGACGTTTTAAAATTATTATAGCGTCACCCACATCTAGTAAAGCTGCCGGGAGGAGTTAATTTCTATAAAGCAAAGGTGTAGAAATAGGAAGAGGGTTTGCGCTCCAGTGGTCGACCTCAGAAGACAAGACTTCAGTCTGCAGTGCTGCACGTCCACTAGACGAGGTAGGAATAGATGGGGGTTACTGCACCCACAAAACAGAGCCAGAGCCGGGACGCACAGAGAACTGCGCCACAGCTCTGATGTGGTGAAACCTGCACACCTGGTCCTTCATGTCCCGGAAGGAAGTCATGGAGTTTTCTGGATTCTCAGTTTCCCATCCACAGGGATATTTTGGTTAAAGGCAAAAACAAAACAAAACCTCCTCCTTCAGGACCTCCGACTGTACCTCGCACTGCTATGCACTCGGTATTTTCTACCAACGAGGGTTTGGAGGAGTGAGAAAGCTTCCGCTTTCATTTTTTATGTCTATTAAAAATAAACATGCTGAGAAGCTGCCTTTTAGTCTCTTTATCAAGCCCCGAACGACACGTAGCCCGTGTCAACTCGGCATTGACGAAAGCAGCCAGCACGATTTATAAGGCGTCGGGAACAAACTTAGTTAAGGGCAGGTTTCCCGTCCATTGATCAAAACAGGTTTTAGCACAATGATGGGCAGCCAGGCCCTCAACTCAGCTATGGGGGTCCAAGCAGGCAGGACGCTGTCCCCAGCCCACCCACTTAGGCACCTGGTAAGGTCTTCTGCCAGGAAAGCTGGGAAGCTACCTCTTTATGGGTTGGCACAAATGAGATGCATTTCACGCTGAGTCAATTTAATCAATACTTTTCTTGCTTTGGAAACTCGGGGCATTTTGAGAGAGCAAAGCTCTGATACATAGTAAAGCAGCTTTAAATTCTAATGAGCTTCTCTGTGCTAATTAGTAACTTTGCTAACTGGGAGCTTTCTTTGTTAGAAAGCACACCCTTGCCTTGGCGTGACGTAAAAATGCCAGCTTTTTCTCTCCCAAATGTACCTTCCTTCGTCTTCTATAACCAAGCCAGAAAGGGGAGTACTTCGTTCTTCTCACCCCTTTACAACTAACAGATTTTTAAGTTCAAGTCAGTAGCATTGCATTTTGCTTTATAAAAACTACAAAGTGCAAGAGATCAATTTCTCCTCCATCTCACCTGTCACCCTCTCGGCAGGTAACAGTCAGGGGAGCTCTGGAGGGTAAACGCATCGCCCAGCAGCTTCTGGAAGAGAAACAATGATATGCCCCCTTGGGCCCCCCTCCCATTTCACGGCGAGATTTGGTAATTTGCAAATTGAGCCGCCATCATTATTTTCCGAGGAGCAAACAGGGTCTCCACTCCTCACTAGGAGAATGTGACCCAATCATTTGTCTCAGCAACGAGCAGATTCTAGAGCACTTGAGAATTCTTAGCCAGGAAGCTGATTACTAACACAGGAATGGTGGGAAAGAAAAATCTTTCTAATCTAGGAAGGCGGGGAGAGAGGATGAAGGCAACAAGGGGAAAGACGCAGAGCTCGCAGGTGTGATTATCAGCCCAAATCGGAATTAGAACCTGGACGTGCGAGTGGAATTTCTCTCACTCGCACTTTTCTGCCCGGTTTTTGTCGCCGTCCGTCTGGGTCTCTCTGTCACTATCTCCATCTCCTCTCTTCTGCCCTTCCTGAGTACTTGATGAAGATACCCTGCCTGGAAATAATTGCATTCAGACCCCTGAGTCCCACTTAAAAGTCTTTGGGACTGATCGAGATAAACCCCATCAGGCTTTTGTTTCCACTCAAAGTGCCCCTGTCATTTATTAGACGAATTAAAGTATCAATTTCTGTTTAAACATTAACAGGGTGATGCCAAATATTAGTCAGTTCCTAATAATTTTGAGGGATTAAAAAGATAATAAAAGTAATAGTCCATTACATTACCTACTTCAGCAAGATTGTAATGAACGTAATAAATTCTGGATCAGGGTTATAACAACTTCCATCTATTTAAAATGAATTTGTAGGGTTACTTTCATTAACTATGTATATGGGGAAAATGATCTGACATATTACTTTAAAAGAGCTGTAAAACCGATTAGGAGAAAATATGCTTTCCAGACAGGGATGCGGGCCACCAGGGACAACTGCATCTGTGGGAAGAGGGAATGGCGCTACCAGGACGGCCAGGACTTTGTCTGCACCCTCCCTGCTTGCTGCTCTGAAGAAATTAATGACAGAATCAGCGCTGGTGAATGACGCGGTGGAGGAGCCTGTCCCCCCACCCCCTGCCCCCTTTCTCCTTTTTTTTTCTCCTCAGGTATATCCCTGCTAATGAACCGGGGCTCGCTCTGGGAAGTTCTGCAAAGAAATAAACCGAGGCCCACAGCCCAGCCTGGCCTTTGGGCCCCCAGGGGAAAGCCACCGTATTAAAGGGGCCCATGCCCTCATTGCTGGGGGAGACAAGGGACCGAGCACTTGGCTGCGCCACAGAAATTACTGCTGTACCTCGAATGCCCGCTCCATTTATCAATTTCATAGCAGAAAAACCCATATGACTGCCTTGTTCACTCGCACGCTAAATCTCGTCGCAGAAAGCTCCCCACCGCCAGTCAAGTGTGCTACGCGCGGGCCTGGGTAAAGTAACTTGAAATACCACTAATGATTTATACGTAATTGAACCGCTAAGTGATTACAGTGGCAGTAATGAATGAATAGCACCCTCTTGGTCCCTTGCCCCCTCGGCCCAGCATCTCCAGGAGGAGTGGGCATCGTCTTGGGAAGTCGGCTAGGACAGCCGGCTCAAGCCCTTCCCTCGTTTTCCTCAAGCCGCCCGTCTGGGTCCCGGCTAAATTGCTCTCACTTGCAGTAAATGACTCCATAAGCACCGTATGAGACCATTGATCCCTTTTATTAGATTATCCAATCGTAAGGTTAATGCATTTGCATTTGGCAAATGAAGATGGTCAGCCCGAATCCCGCATGGAGATCGGTGTTTAAATGGACACTCGAGGAGAGAGGCTCTGTCAACATATTGATTTGTTGGTGGCAGTAACCGGATGCTGGTGCCTCCCCTCGACCCCACCCCCCAAAGGACATGCCAGGAAAGCACATTTCCGGCGCTGTGTCTTCCTTAGGAGAAGCATCCCCCAACCCTGACAGGCAGGGGGCCAGCTGCTACCCACCCCTCACCTCCAGGTCTTCAGTCAGGGCAAAGGTGGGCAGCTCCCCGTGGGCCCGGGACCTGGCCGCTTTCTTTCTAAAAGAAACTTAAATCAGTGACAAGGACACAGGCTTCCAAGGCCAACACCGCTTTCCTGAACATCACAGAGTCAGACGAGTGCAGCCCTTCCTACCTCGGCTTCCACGCCCAACATGAATTTATTCTTGGGTTTTCTAAATGCATTAACCAAATGCCATTAAGTGGTCTGCCTTCATAACGATTTTCTAGTAAGTGAATTTACAAGTTGGAAAAACATACTGTGTCGATCTAATGTGAGTTCTACATTGGAGAATATAATTGTGGTTTGGGGGAATTAGAAATTACCCAGAAAAATCACCTCGGGAAACCATGTTCTTTTATAGATGGGGAAACAGAGGCTCAGAGAAAACTGAAACTGACCCAAGGCCCCCTGTGAGCTCATGGAATAAACTCCCCAGCTTTCCACCTTCTAGATCAGCCTCCAGTAAGAAGGCAGTACTCCCTTAAGAGGTGGCTTTGAGTCTGCGAGAGCAAAGAAATAGTCTTTTTATACAAATGTCCTAAGACACAAGCCATATTTCATATTCAGCTGCATAAACTAGGTCTTTGTCTGAATTGTCCTGTGGAGTAAGAGTCGTTGTGAGTACTGCTTACAGGATGGATTTGTTCAGCATCTTGCCTTCGAGGACAGGAAGCTGGTTTCCTCCTTGCAATTCAGTTTGCATTTTCTGCCGGTCACATTTCAAAGGCGGCCTGGAGGCTGGGGAGCAGCCCTCCATGTGAAGTCAGAAATCAGAGGCTCACGTCCCAGCTCAGTCACGCAGCGGACATGTTATCTTTCTGAGACTCAGTGTCCTCATTTATAATAATCCTTCCCTTGCCAGTTGTTTTTGAGATTCAGTGGGATACTATGTGTGACAATGACTAGCATGGCTGTGGTCCTTACCCAAGAAGGGCTCCTATTCCATTAAGTTGCCCCCTTCCGGTTGTATAGGAAAAGGGTGATCCTCTGGGCCTTACAGGCAATGACTGATCAACGACAGTCCACACCAGTGAAGGGAATTGTTTATCTACCCAGCTCTCTCCCGTTTTGTCAGAGAGGCCCAGACCCCTGTCTGGCCTCTCAGATCCCTTCCTCGCTAGAGGCTGGCAGCCGAGCCTTCTTTGAATCTCTACTCAGATCCTGCCTGAATCACAGAGGGGACCCAGAGACTATGAGGATAGGGGTAAGGTCATTCTTAAAACAACAATCGTACCCACTAACATTTTTAGAGTGCTCGCATTTATCAAAGTGCTTTTTACATGCATGTTACCTCCTCTAACCCTCCCAGCAACCCTGTAAGGTTCAAATGGCTATGCCCACTTTACAGAGGCAGAAACTGAGGCTTGAAGAAGCCACATTGACACAGCTGGGAAGGGACAGAGCTGGGGTTTAAGCCCAAGCCCATCAGACTCCAGGATCCACGTTCTGTCACTATGCCCCACTCTTAGGACTCGCAGTATCTTTGCACAGGGGACAAGTCAGAGCTCAGCAGAGACCCCAGCTTCTTCTTCCCCTTCTCACCTGCTGTTCCATTAAGACAACAGCCCAGGGGCAGACAGGGGTCAGGAAGGCATTTGTCCAGGGGGAAAACAGAGGTTCAGATATGAAGGGGAGAAAAAAAATCTCTGAGTGAGTAACAGTTAACCTTGATGAGTTATTGAGAAAATGCCAAGGTGGCAAGTCCAGGTGGTGACAAGGCCCCGGGGGCCCACAGGAAGGACGCCTATCTGATTGGGAGTGTGATGCGGGCAGATGCTACCTGGAGATAGTTAAGGCTGCTCTATCTGGGAAGGAGGACAAAGAGAGGCTCCGGATAGAATTGGCAGCTATTTGTCCAGAAAGTTCCCAATGTTAGAGCTTGCCATCCAACAAGCTTCGGGCTTGAGCAGGTCAAATTTCTAATCCCCATAGGCCAGACAGTTGGCCATAGCGTCTACCCCAGGGAGGACACACAGAATGCCAGGGGTAGGGCAGCGGATGTTCCTGGAAGCAGAGGCCTGAATAGACACGGACAGACTGTTTGTCTCTAAGCTAACCTGTGCTGGGCTGCAGGGGGTCGTGTGCGTGCAGGCACATGACCGTGTGTGAGTGTGACGTGTAGGGCGAAGTCTCCGTGTGTGCTTGTGTCTCCTAGAGAAGACAAGGGTGGGCGGGGGTGTGTATTAGTGACTGTGGCTGGGCACATTGATATCCATGTGGCTGTCTCTGCCTCTATGGGCTCTGAAGGGGTTATGGCCTCCATGAAGGGTTTTATGGCCACAGCTCAGCCGAGGTCAGGAATGGTGGGAGGATAGCTGGCCCAATCAGTAGGAATGTGACCATTCAGAGAAGCACAGGCTATGGGACCTAGGAGAGGGGGTCTGCTCTGTCTTAAAGAAGTAGGGAGGGCTGCCTGGAGGAGGGGGCATTTGCTTAAGAGTACCATTTTCCTGAGTCCCTAATCAGACAAGGCTGAACCTGAATTTGCAGAAATCTCTCTTACCAATCAGAGTCACACAGCATAATGAGTCCAGGCAGTTAACCAGCCTTCTCTCTGGAAATAAACACATGTGCTCCCAGCCAGGCCCTGTGTGCATGTGAGGGAACAGGAGTCACCAGGACAGTCCCCTGGCCACCCTGGACTCCTGGACGTGGGGTTTTCAAGTAAATTCTGGTGGGTGTTTCCCAGCCTGGACCAACCTGGCTTTTCATGTACCAAACAGAAGGCCAGCGCCCTGCCCAAAGCTGGGCACTGTCCCTATGGCCTGAGCTGGTGTGGATGGCAGAGCTCGGCTCTGCGTCTCCGGCCTGGACCCTGCGATGCCTGAATCCCACTGCTAGAGCCGCCTCTCGTGGCTCTGTGATTGGAAACAAGCCTTCCCCACAACCTGAGCCTAAGCCTCCTCATCTGCCAAGCAGGGATATGATCCCTCCCATACCTGAGTCATGCGTGTGGAGACTGCAGTCCTGACCCTTAGTGGCTGTGCGACCTCGAGCAAATCACCAGGTCCCTGGAGATTCCGTCTGCTCATCTGTAAAACAGGGAAAATAACAGCAAATAAGATCATGTAGAGACAAGGACTTTAAATACATATTTTTTCAAGCGGCATTTGAGAGAAGTCACCTGTGAGATAGAAAAGCCCAACCAGTCCTCAGTGCTTGGCCTCATCTGCCTCCCCTGGCTGGCCATTTCTCAGAAGACCTGGGCCTCTGGGTGCTGCCTTCAGGGGGAGGAGGCCCAGGCAGGGGGCTGCTGCACCCCACAGACAGGAGGCCCAGGGACAGAGTCTGCCGGCCAAAAGGCACTGGCCCGTAGCTCCATTGCTGCACCGCAATGATTCAGGAAAAGGCTGACAAGGATATTAGCAGTGTGGATTTTTTTTTAATCCTGAGCCCAGAGAAAATGCACGGTCAGGAATAAAGGCGCCCAAGAGAGCAAGGAGAAAGAGAAATAATCAGAATTAGCCAGCGGGCGGGCAGCAGGAGCAGGGGCTACCCGGCCCCACGGAGGGTAGGAAGCCCCTCCAGGGCCCCCGGCTGGGGAGGCGTCCAGGGAGTGGGCAGGCCTGGCTGGGCACACGAGGGGTGCTTCCTGCCCCAGCCAGGACCTGGGCCGCCTGGAGCCCAGCGAGCAGGCACAGTGGAAGACAAAGAAGCCGTCGCCAGGTGAGTCCGGCACCCCCTGGGGCTGCCGTGTACCCCTTGGGCTCCTCCAGCCACAAGGTGGTGGAAAGGGTCCTGGCAGAGGGCTTGGGCGCTCTGCCCCCCATTGCTCATGGGGCTCTGGACACTGTGGGCTCTGAAGTTGGGGGGCTGCCAAGAGGCTGCTCAGATACTGCAGAAAAGCTGCAGAAGCCTCAGCAGCCAGGAGGCCTTCAGGCCCCCCTTCCCTGGAGGCTGAAAGGAGAGGAGGATGACAGACACCATAGCCCAAGAAAGTCACTGGGATGCTTTCCCTGGCAGCTGGACCAGGTGCATCAAGGTGTTCCAGGAGGTGGTCCCAGCACCTGCTCTCAGAGCAGAAAGGAATGGATTTTGATGAGCTGGGGCAGAGAAATCCGCTTTAGTGGGCAATGGAACTGACATTCTTAATTGAAACTTGCTTTTCACAAATAACGCTCGACTCTCAGATTGCTTCCAGAAAAACCTGTCCCGAGTGTGTGTGTGTGTGTGTGTGTGTGTGTGTGCGTGTTCGCACGCGCGCGCGCTCGCGTGCTGGGGGAAGACAGAATTAATGCATCAGCCTCTGATTCCACTTCAGATCCCAAATTAATGGAGTATAAATTAATGACAAACATGTGTGATGTCCTGGAAGTCAGATGCTTCTCCCCTCACTCTGTCCGCAGGCAAAATACTCCCCCTCCCTGCTTTTCTATGAATGTGAGGCAGAGGAATGGGATACATGTCCCCAAGTCACCCTCATCACAGTGAGGACCCCTTCAGCCTGGCCTTATTCTATGGGGGGGCCTCAAATGGAAGCTCTGACAGTATCTGCATTAATGGCACCCTCCTATGGAATTAAATTTTGCATTTGTGAAAAGCATTCATTTGTTGAATGTAACATTTACCACACCACACTTTTGATGATGCCATGTGAGCCCTCTTTTCCCCCTGATATTTTAATAGGCTAGCAACCCCCAAAAATAGAAGCATCGCGGCCTCGGTCACCCTCTAATTTCTGAACCCCATTCCAGTGCCTATATTGTAGGTTTCCTTTGCTCTAAAGTTCCTAGAATATTGGTTCCCTCCTGCCCATTCGAGGTAAAGCAGGATCTTATAATTCGGGTGAAGGGGAAGAAAGTGTGCTTCCCTCGATGACTGTCCAAACCCCTCACTGAAAAGCTCTCAACTACATTTACGGATGGGGAGAGCTTGACAGCCGGTCCCGAGAACCACCACGAGCTCTCAGCGTTCCTGTCTCCATCCGATCTGCACTGTTTCAGCGTCAGTAACTAGGCAAACACCCTCTGGCTTTGGTACTTCTCTCTGGGGTGCCAAGTCAGTGCCGGAATCCCCTGGTCCTCTCACACTCCCTCCCCAGCCCACTCTCTCTGGGTCACCTATGTGAGCCTCGAACCCAAAGAACAGCCCCCCAAATTTAATTTATTTCTACCTAAACAAGTTCTTTTATCATAAAGCAATAAATTTGTCTTGGTGCTAGCAATTTGTTGCGGGTGACATAACATTGCAAATTGATTAATCGCTACTGTACGCGGCAAAATGAGAAAAGCAAGGAATTATTATGAATAGCGTTCGTCTTTTACGGGAGGGATTCATTATTCAAAAGTGCTCACTGGTGCTTACATGTGCCCTCCGTGCAGATTACATCCATTTGCAGACTTCCCACATCATGCTTACACAAATCAACAAACGTGCATTTATTAAGACATAGAATGAAAGCTATTTAAAAGTGAAAAATGGCCTTTTGCGTTACTTTTCTTCAAGGAAGGCAAATCGTGGTGGGATGATCCTGGGAAGGGGCCCCATAGCTGTCGCGTGCGTGTCTCCGGGTTCTGCGCACCCTGGCTCGTGCTGCTGCTACCAAATCTGCCTGTCCTGCCTTTGGCAGCCTCAGGGTCGAAAACACCCCAACCGTGGTTCTGGAAGCCTCTTTCTGGCTCAGGAGACTTCAGCAATCCGCAGTCACTCCTGCTGGGGAGGCACAGCCGATAGGGGTGCTCGGCTCTCTGAAAACCAGCCTCTTTTCCACGTGCAGCCTCCCTCGCAGGGGCAGGAAACAAGTATTAATTGAGTGCCTTCTCAGCACCAGACGCTTTCCTGCATGCTTTACTTGCATTAAGCCCCTCCCCTTCCCTGAACTTCATAGGGCTGTTGTAAGGCCAACTGAAATAATGCATGCACAGAAAGCACATGGTAACTGCTCCATACGTGTCAGCTGTTATTGCTATTATAATCTCATTTAACCATTCTCAAGGTCAGTATTCTTCTTGCCATTTGACAGATGGGGAAACCAAGGCTTTGAAAGGTTGACAACTGTGTCAAATCACACAGGGCGTAGTGAGCAGGGCTGACCTTCAGTTCAGCGTTTGGGTCCAGACATTCATGCTCTTTCGCACTAAACCACCCGCCCCCATCCCTGCCGATTCTGTCCTCAAGAGTCAAAATAAGGTGTATTTGCTTCCTTTGCTCTAAAAGGGGAGGCCACATGCCATCCACACTGCAACCAGCTGCTCTTTGGCTGGAGGTGTCAGACAGTACAGTTGAGAGGGTCTGGCGATTTCATGACTCCTCCTTCTCTTCCCCTAACTGTTGCCACACCAGAAGAGCCCCATCCGTCTCTAACTCTGGTCTTCTCCTTCTCCCTCCACCCATGCCGTGATCGAGGACTCTCCCCAAAGGAAGCTCTTTGCCTGCCCCAGAGAAGGCTAACAGGCTGCTCACAGCTGCGATATTGATTATTCCTGCTGAACTCATACGTTGTTTAAAAATAGACCGAGATCTCAGCTTTCATATTCTAATTAGATTTCAAAGCAACTTATAAAATGAGAAAGCCTTCATTATGTCTCTGTTGCTTCTAGTGCCATTAGCTACTCCCCAGCCAGGTCGAAGTTCCCTCTAATCCCTGCCATCACCCACCAGAGACAGGGAGTTACCCACACTCTTCTGAGAAACCTACACCCAATCACGGACCCGTCACCAGGTGCCCAGAAGCCAGGGATGGTTGGATTCTAAGCCTGGGCACGTGACTAGAGCTGAGAACCCGCCCCATTGAGCAAGGACATCTCGCAATAACACAGTCTTCCTCGAAGGGTGTTCCTCAAACCACTTGCACTGAGATTATCCTGGGGCCTACAAAATATGCAAATTCTGCCACCCCACCTGCCCCAGAATCACCCAAAAGTGTGGCCTGGAAATCTGAATATTTGATAAAATCCCTGTATGACTTTTTTTGCGTGCTAAAATTTGTGAACTATGGTGCCAAATACTCCCCCAACTCTCTGCCCAGTTTTCAATGCCATCAGACTGAATCATTGATTACTGTAAACTCTGGTTGACTCACTCACATCCCTCACTGAATAAAGGAGAGAAGCAACCCAAGAAGGTGTTAACTAATGTCTTGAGGCCCACGTGGTTCCCTTCCCGTCAACTGCCCCCACCCTGGGTCCCTCAGGGTGTTCCTGATTCTCCCAGCAGGACAAGTGTGCCCAGGCTGAACTGGGCTATGGGTCATGGGCTGGACTCCATGAAGCTGTTCCATCTGGGGGCAAGGCGAGGCCAGACCTCCAGACAGATGGCAGCAAGATGGCACCTCTCTGTGATCCTGGGCCCTGTTTACAACGTTCAGAGCCCCAAGTACCCCTGTCCCTGGCAGCTGTTATCACAGCCTGTCATTATGTTACACACCCACGAGTATAGTTCCCAAACCTTAGTATGTATCAGAGGGCTTGCTAAGACACAGACTGCTGGGCCCTCTGACTCAGTAGACCTGGGGTGGGGCCCGAGAACTGATATTTCTAACAAGTTCCCAGGTAATACTGCTGATCCAGGGACCAGATTTTGACACTCTAGAACAGTGATCTTCAGTTGGTGTGCTGCAAGAATTTTTAAAACGTGCCAATACCTGACTATTGAGTCAGGGGCACTGAAAGGTTGTCAAATAAAAAGTAAATAACAACAGCCAACACAACAATAGCCATCCTATGTGAAAGAATCAAAATTATACTGATTTTTTTTTTTTTGCCAGATTGGCAAAAATATATTTTTTGGTGTGCTGCAGAATTTTAGTAATTAGCTTATGTGTGCCATGAGATGAACAAGGTTGAAAATCACTGCTCTAGACTCTAAGACGCACATTATCTCTCAGGGGCCCAATACATAGTAAGTGCACAGTTTCTGTTTGCAGAATGAATGAATGAGTGAGTAACTTATGTGAACCACTTCCTCAAGCCCACCAGCTGGGGCTCCTCACGCTATTACACTTCATCTGTGATTACCCAACATCTGCCAGGCATCTGTAAGCACGCCCAGGAAGGGTATGTGTCCTAGGACCAGGCGAAGGGCTCCCAACTGCAAGACAAGATTGGTGGCTTCTCACCCTCCCAGAAACAGACCTGGCTCACCTAGGAGGTCAGGAAGCTATACGGAGAGTGAGGGAGCCCACTCCCGCCCTGATGAGGATAAAAGTGATTCTTACCACCTCAAAAAACAGGCCCATCCCTTCCTAGCTGGGTGACCTCAGGCTCGGCCCTCAGATTCCTAGAGTCCCAGTTCCTCATCGTGAAGTTGGGCACTGATAATTATCACCAGGGTAACTGTGAGGATTTGACAGGGCCGGGCATAAAAAGGGCCTGAGAGCATCCGACACATTTGGGGGGTTTGGTTGATGTCTGTTCCCTCGTTTGTTCCCGACTATCCCAACCCCTGTGAAATGAGTTCCAGAGACATTTCGGGGAGTAATGAATTCCCTCATTTCTGCTAAACCACCCGCGATCCTGGTTTTGTGGAGATGTATGATGGAACATGATAAATTATTGTTTTAAGCAGAAGCTTCATTCAAATATCCATTTCCCTGTCAAGTTAATTTTGTTTCAATGTATTTGCTAGCAGGATTTGACTAGGAGCATAGACAGTACATAAACAGAAGCACATTCCCTGAGTAATGGGGGGCTGATGGCATGCGGAAGGAAGAGCTGCGGGCTGTGATGGACCAGAACCCCAGTCCCTGGTTACGATGGATTGGTGACATAGCTCTGAGGGTAAATTCTAGGCAGCTCATACCTGTGTGCAGGGCATGGCAGCACCTCCAGCCAGGGGACTTTTCCTGGGAACACCCAAGAAAGTAGCCTTATATCCAGCCTCCAGCTGGATGCCTGAAGCCAGGGCTTCCAACACATTATCTCACTTCCCCCAAAGACTTGAGGGTATATTTCCTAAGAAAAAAAACATTCTCTGACATAACCACAGCACAATGGCCAAGGTCAGGAAATTAACAGATGCAATACTATTGCCTAGTTCCTGGTCCATACTCAGTTTTGCCAGTTCTCCCATTTATGCTCGATAGGCTTTATTTTCTTGTGTCGAGGTCTGGTTCAAGATCACGTGTTGCATTTACTTGTCATGTGTCTTCAGACTTCTTCAATTTAGGACAGTTTGTGTCTCTTTGTCTTTCGTGACCTTGAAATTTCTTGAAGTGTCCGAACCAGTTATTTTGTAGACAGTCCGTCAGCGTGTGGCCTCATTATTAGATTCAGGTTGTGAATTTTGGGCTGAAATAACACAAAAGTGATGTGTCCTCCTTTCCTCGTATCTGTCCCATTATTGGTGATGCTGACCCCGATCCCTCAGTTAATGTAGTGACTCCAGGTTTCTTCACTGTAAAGATATTTACTTTCCCTTTGTTACCCATAAGTAATTTGTGGAGGGATACTTTGAGATATGTGCCTCTCCTTGTAGTCACTCATTTTAGTCTCTCTTGGTGATGCTTGCCTGAATCAGTTACTACTGTGATGGTAGGCAAATGGTTATTATTCTAAATCCATATGCCTTCTACATTTCCCAGTTGGCATTCTACTGTAAGAGCGCCATAAAAAAAAAGCTTGTCTTTCTCCCCATCTATTTATGTATTCATTTTTTTCTGACCATATGGACTCAGAGATTCTTCATTTATTCAATGTGTTCTAATCCATTGCTGTTGTTATCCGATGTTTGAATTGCATGACCGTATTTCATCCTCATGACAATTGGGTGATATTATCAGAGATGGCCAGGTTTTCACCTTAGGTCCTGCAGCTCCATCTGCAGGACTCTGATCCTTGACTCCCAGCCCCAGGCTGTCCCTGGAAACACGGCTGTCCCTGCAGGACCCTGTCGGTTCTATGTCCTTGCTGGGGAGACAGGAGTCCCCATAGAGTGTCACCAAGCCCTGATTTTCTGACCTCCCTTCCATGCGAATGGGCCTGGAGGGTAGAAAGAAGCCTGACTTCCTTGGTCTGAGGCAGCTCGGTCTGGAGGCAAAGAGGCATGTGACCTAACCAGAGAAATGGGTCCATTTACTGGGATGTCTCTTGACACGTTGCCCCAAGAACCCTGGGCACAGACGATTTTTTCAATCAGTGAGTCTGACTGTCGGAGCTTGGCCCCTCCTGAGTTCATCATTCGGCAGAGATTTGCTGAGCACCTGATATGTGCCAGGCTCCGGGCTAGCCTGGACTTACATCGATGAGCAAGTCAGACGGGGTTCCTATTTCATGGAGCCCATTTCCAGTGGAGTAGATAAAATCACCCCCCAAATAAATATTCAATGATACAGGGATGAGGCTTAGGGGAGGGATTATTATGTTGTAAATGTCTCTAACAGGGGAACTTGATCTTGTTTAGGATGTCAGAAAAAAGTAGACAAGTTAAAAATCAATGGTTTACAACATTCTTTGTCTGAAACCATTTCTCAAAGCAGCGAGGAGGAAGCTGAGACTCAGATTGGTTAAGCAACTCGCCCAGCTTTGCACAGCAGCAGAATCCAGAGTCAAATTCAGGTCCATTGACTCCCTGGCTCACGGTGGTGCAGCTGTTCTGCCGAAGTGGCTCTCCAAGGGCTTTTGTCCATCTGTTCAGCTTGGCACACTTTGTTTCCACTGTGACACTGCAGGGCCTTGCTAAGTGACATCAAGGAGGAAATGACTTTCTGATAGGCCCAAACATTCTCTAAATCAGTGTGTTTCTTTCTAAGAGACTAAAGCAAGAAAAATTGACCAAGCCTGAGTATTAAAGTAAAGGGAGTTGTTTCATGCCTATCACTTGACAGCTCCAGGCTATCAGCTAAACAGAGAGGGAGGCCGAGAGTCGCCCAGCCACAGGATCCAAGGCCAGAGCCCATGTTCTTAACCCCAGAACTGGGTTACCTCCCTGGGATGTCCATCTGTCTGTCTAAGAGGGTACAGGCAAGGCCTCAGCCCTCGGGGCAGCTAGGCAAATTCCAGGAGAGAGAAAGGATGCCCACACCTGCCCCCGCTGCTCAAGGCTTCAGGAAGAGTCAAGGCGGGGGCAACTCAAGCCTATACCCACACCTGCTACACACCCGCATGACACCCCCATCTCCAGGTCTCCTCTGGCTGGCCTTGGCCGGTCCTGGCTTGATACCTGATCCCCGTGGAAGCTGACACCTCAGCATGAAAGGGATCAGGACAGACACAGCTGCCGCCACCAGAGCCTCAGCCGACTTCAGGGAGGGACTCCGAGAACACCGACCACTGAGCTGTTCCCCGGCTCCCTCTCCCAGCTCCACACCTGGACATACGTGTGTATACATTCTTGCATAGAACAATAATGGCAGGTAAAGAAAAAAATTCAACTTAACTGACTTGGCTAAGTTTACACAGCTGGGAAACCGGGTTCAAAATCCAGCCATCTATCTTGAGAGCTTATCCATTTAACCTCCTTCAATAAAGCATCTCTCTATATAATCTGGCATAATACATACACATCCAGGGCCTGACATATAGTAGGTTCCCTATAAGCATTTGTTTAATGCCCGGGTGCGAATGTGTATGTCTATGTTTGTGTGTGAAAATGTTTGTGCATGTCAGCACAAACAGCATGTCATGCAGAATTGCATGTGATGCAGATGCCTTCAGTCCTAAAGTTACTGCAGAAGATTCAGTAAGATCAGGAATGAGAATGCACGTTTACTTCCTGGATCTCAGCTCTCATTTCATCTCATGCTTTTTCCTCTGGAGACCAGGAAGAGCATAAGCACTGTTCAAATCAGCTTAGGACAGTAAGATCATGGCCAAAAGCTCACCCCAGGATGGCATGGTTGAGTCCATTCTCCTAGCACATGAAACTGAAAGACCACAGGCTTTGGGGCCAGAAAGCCCTGCCGTATCTCCCAACCCCGTGACTTTGTTGGATTTAAGTGACTCTGGGCAAGTCACTTAGCTCTGTGAGCTGCTGCTATCTCACCTGGAAATGGAGATGATAATCCCTCAGAGCACCGTTATGAAGCTTCAGCATAAGGGAAGTTCCCAGCACAGGGTCTGAAGCAAAGCAGGTGCTCAGCGTATGTGAGGTCCCTTCTTCCTCACTGCAGATATCATCACAGCAGTGTTCACAGAATCCTTCTCAGGGGAGAGAAGGAGGATGGTTCTCGACTGCAGCTGAACACTGGGGAGCCTGGCGAGCTTGGAAAATCCCTGAACCCTGGGACCCACCCCCAGAGGCTCTGATTCAATTGGCCTAGCAGGTGGCCCGAGAATCGGGACTTTTAAAAGCTTCCTGGGTGATCCTGATGGGCAAAGTTGAGTACCTCTCACCCATAGGTTCTCATTGCCATTCACGGCAATGTCCCTTGGGGAACAAGGCCTTGGACAGCCTGCTTTGCAGCTACTCTGCCAGGTGCCCGCTTTGTCACTTTAAACCCAGGTGGAGAAGAGGAGGGAGAAGTTCATTTCATGTGAAGCTAAAACCCTCTCCCTTGAACCAGGGTCTGGGTTTCCAAATCAAAACTTAAGACTCTCAACCTAACATATATATATATATTTTTTTAATTTCTGTTTTGATAGGAAAGTGTTTTAAGATATAAATATGGCATCTTAAATATATATTTATCAAACCGACTTGCTAAAAAAAAGAATATTAGGCCACATAATATTTAGTATCTACTATGTTCCAGACACTTTACCTCGCATATTCTCTCAATGATCATTGTTCACAACACCCTCTGAATATGCCGAGCCAGTAGGAGTAGTTTGTAGAATGTGGGGATATTCCCATCTCCCAAGCTTAAATTTCTGATCCTTTGTACCTAGGCCTCTCCACAGATTTCTGAGTCATTTTGGAATTTGCATGTGAAATAAAAGCTTCCTACATAATTGAAATTATGGCCAATTGACCGTGAAATGGAAGTGTCCATGACCAATGAGGTGTTGGGTCGGGGGAGGCCGTTGTGCTCAGAAATAGGGCCTCTAGAGCCCCAGGGCTGGTTTTCTGGCTCAGGAAGAGAAATTCTCCCAGAGTCCTCGCTGCTCCCACCTAGTCCACCAGCCTTTCCTTGGTCCCTCAACTTCCGGTAAGAAGCAGTTTGGTGCAGCTTCCAAAGGAAGACATTCTCATATGATCTTTTCTCTCTTGGTTAAAAATCCTTCTATGGGAGGGTAGTTAGCAAGAAGGCACATGTGAAAATATTTCCTCTCTCTGACTATGGCTTGGCAAGCCAAGTATCTTCTGAGCCAGACTGGGGCGTGGGATGCCCAGAGGGAAAGACTGGGAAATGATTCTGCAAAGGTAGACACTGCCCAACCTCAGATAAAAAGTCTGAACTTTCGGGAGGCAGGGGAGTGCCATCAAAAGTACTGGAAGAGGCGTCATCTACAACCTGGGTTTTACAAAGACTGCTCTGCAAAGAGGAATTGAGGGTGGGCAAATGGAGGCATGGGGCCAAGCAGCTCCAACAGCAGCCCAGCAAAGACATCACGTTGGCATGAACAGTGGCCCTGGGGTGAAAGGGAGAG
This sequence comes from Mormoops blainvillei, assembly GCA_004026545.1. Lineage (NCBI taxonomy): Eukaryota > Metazoa > Chordata > Mammalia > Chiroptera > Mormoopidae > Mormoops > Mormoops blainvillei. Next base: position 61,598 of record PVJD01006069.1, on the reverse strand, counting down.
GATGGCGGGAGACTTGGGATATGACCGACTAACTGGAACACAGAAAGGAGAAAAGAACAAGAACTATGCACTGTTATTCCCACTTTTGTCAAAGGGGAAGCTGAGGCTCAAAGAGGTTATGTGTCTTGCTAATATAGGCAGAGCCAGGAATTAAATGCAGGTCCATCTGCATTACAGAAATGTTAGTGAATCGATGAAGCAAAATATTACGGCAAGGGAGAGGACAATACTTTACTCTGGTCAGACCACACTTCGGGTATTGCATGGAATTCCAGACCCCACACTTGAAAGAGAGACTTTGTTTGGCTAATTAAATATATACAGAGAAGAGTGATTCAAGTGGTCAAGGGGCTGAAGACTACATTATATAACATGAGAGTGTAGGGGTGTACAGGCAGAAAAAGAGCAAAGCTGGATCGCATGTGACACTGTATTCAAATATCCCAGGTCCTCCTGGGGCCCAGGGAGCGAGCATGAGCCAACCTCTGCATGGGTCAGCTAGGGTCAAAGTGGGCGTGTTAGAGACACGGGCCTTTATCTGGAAGGCCATGGGAAACTGGGTTCAAAACCCAGTCATCTGTCTTCAAAATTTATACATTTAACCTCTTCTTTGATAAACCACCTCCCTATGTATCAGATCACTCTGGAGGTGGGTCTGAGCACACTTTCTTTAATAAAATTGTATGTTTCCTTCATAGGTATTCCAATACACATCTTGGTGAGTTTATTACTCAAGGTTTTCTATTATTGTTACTATGGAAATAAAATATTTGCATCCATTATATTTTCTAACTTGTTGTTGTTGGAATTTTGAATAGATTTTTTGTATACTTATTCTATAGCCAACCAACCTTAATGAACTCTCTTTATTATTCTCAAGAAATAATTCCAGTTAATTTTCTTAAGTTTTATAGGATGATAAACATATCTTTTGCAAGTAATGGCAATTCTACTTTTCAATAGTTACCATTTATAATATTTAAAAATTATATTGTTTTATTGCATTTCCTAGATTAAATTAAATTGTCTCATTTCATTTACTAGAACTTCTAAACAATATTTGATATGACAATTCTTTCCATAGTGTTTTTTCTTCCTTATATTATTGCATTTACTAGAAATTTTATTATTTCATTTAGTTATTTTTATTGTATTTTCTCCATTACCATTTATCCGTCTTATAGCCCCTCCCCAACCCCACAGTCACCACACTGTTGTCCACGTCCATGAGTCCTTTTTCCTTTTTGCTCAGTCCCTCCGCCCACTATCCACCCCCCATAGCTGTCATCCTGCTCTCTGTTAGTCCGCTTCTATTTGGCTTGTTAGTTCAGTTTGTTCATTAGATTCCTGATATAAGTGAGATCATATGGTATTTGTCTTTCTCTGACTGGCTTATTTCACTTATCTAATGTTCTCCAGGTCCATCTATACTGTCCAAAGGGTAAAATTTTCTTCTTTTTTATGGCTGAGTAGTATTCCATTGTGTAAACGTCCCATAGTTTTATCTACTCATCTCCTGATGGGCACTTGGGCTGCTTCCCTATCCTGGCAATTGTAAATAACGCTGCAGTGAACTCAGGGGTGCTTATCTTATTTCAAATTAGTGCTTTGGATTTCTTCAGATATATTCCTAGAAGTGGGACTGCTGGGTCAAAAGACAGTTTCATTTTTAATTTTTTTGAGGTATCTCCATACTGCTTTCCACAGTGGCTGCACCAGTCTGTATTCCCACCAACAGTGCAAAAGGGTTCCCCTTTCTCCACATCCTCACCAGCACTTGTTGTTGATTTATTGATGATAGCCATTCTGACAGGTGTGAGTTGATATCTCATTGTAGTTTTAATTTGCATATCTCTGATGACTAGTGACATTGATCAGTTGCATTTTTATATGCCAACAATGAGCTATCAGAAAGGGAAAGTAAGAAAATAATCTCCTTCACAACTTCATCAAAAAGAATAAAATACCTAAGAATAAATCTAACCAAGGATGTAAAAGACCTGTACTCAGAAAATTATAAGACGCTGAAGAAAGAAATTGAAGAAGATATAAATAACTGGAAGCACATACCATGTTCATGGACAGGAAGAATTAACATCATTAAAATGTCCATGCTACTCTATAGATTCAACACAGTTCCTATCAAGATACCAATGACATATTTCACAGAACTAGAACAAATATTTCAAAAATGTATATGGAAACACAAAAGGCCCCACATAGCAACAGCGATCCTGAGAAAGAAGAACAAAGTTGGAAGAATCATGCTACCTAAGTAATCATAAAGCCATAGTAATCAAAACAACATGGTACTGGCATAAAACAGACACATAGATCAGTGGAACAGAATAGAGAGTCTAGAAATAAACCCACACCTTTATAGTCAATTAATATGCAACAGATGAAGCAAGCACATAAAATGGGCTAAAAGTAGTTTATTCAATAAATGGTGTTGGGAAAATTGGACAGGTATGAGCACAAAAATGAAACCAGACCACCTTTTACACCACACACAAGAATAAATTCAAAATGGATTAAAAACTAAGTGTTAGACCCAAAACCATAAAAATCCTAGAAGAAAACACAGGCAGCAAAATTTTGGACATCGCTCATAGCAATATTTTCTCTGATATATCTGCTCAGGAAGGGAAACAAAAGAAAAAAAAATAAACAAATGGGACCACATCAAAATAAAATGTTTTTGCACAGCAAAGGGAATCATCAACAAAATAAAAAGATAATTCACAGAATGGGAGAACATATTCATCAATATATCTGATAAGGGGTTACTATCCAAAATTTATAAAGAACTTATAAAACTCAACACCAAAAAAAACCAAACAATCCAATTAAAAAATGGGCAAAGGACCTGAACAGGCACTTTTCCAAAGAGGACATACACAAGGCCCAGAGACACATGAAAGGATGCATTTGCTAGAACTTTTAGGACAGTGATTCTCAACTGAAGATGATTTCTCTCCTTAGGGCATATTTGGCAATGTCTGGAAACACTTATGATTAACAAAATTAGGGAGACGTCTATGGCTTCTACTGAGTAGAGGCACATTCTTTTTTTTTTTTTTTTAACATTTTGTTTCTTTATTTTTAGAGAGAGGGGAAGGGAGGAAGAGAGGAAGAGAAACATCAATGTGTCATTGCCTCTCGCATGCCCCCAACCAGGGACCTGGCCTACAACCCAGGCGTGTGCCCTGACTGGGAATCGAGCCAGCAACACTTTGCTTCTCAGGCCGGCACTCAATCCACTGAGCCACACCAGCCGGGGCTGAGCCACACCAGCCAGGGCTATACATTCTTATCTTAGTCTCGATTTCACTTAAAATGCCTTTCATGTTTCACCATTGTGTATGGATTGACTATAAATTTAAAGCCAAAATTTTGTTGAGTAAGGAGTCTTTTAACCTGTGTTAACTAAGATTTTTAAAATCAGAAGTAGAGATTGAGTGTCACAAAATTCTTCTATAGTCTTCATCAAGATGATAATACTGTTGTTTTTTTCTCTGACCTGATTTTACATTATAATAATTGACTTCTTGGCTCCACTGACGTTACTTTAGAAAATCATTGACCATTGTTAAATAAGCAAGTCTCTGTTGCTTCCGCCCCGGTGGCACGCTGTAAGGGAGTGCTCATGGGAGAAGTAGCTTGGTTACCGATCAACGCCAGTAATTTGGAGCGTCTGCACTTGTGGCTTTCAGTGGGGATGCACATATGAAGCCACTGTTCACTTCTTCTGGTTTATAGTGGCTAGATATGAATACCATGAGCCTCTTGTTGCCCTCAGCTTCTCCGAAGGATGACTGCTGGCCCCTTTGAGGTCACCTCATGATTCTCAGTCCCACAAAGTGAATTTTTCATATACCACAGAGACAGACAACACTGGGGCAGACAATCTCTAGCATACTCATAACACTGGGGAAAAATGTACCCAGGCATTTTCACATGACACAGTCACAGACAGGTAGAAATTTAATGTTTTTTAACATAGATTTCCTAACATTAAGCTATGTTTGTAGCTCTAAAATAATTCTTATGTACTCACAGTGGATTATTTCTTAATACTAGACTTGGCATTTTATATTTTTTGGTAACTACATTCAAAAGTAAAATTGACCTCGAGCTTTCTGTCTTTATATAATTTTGGTATGAAACGTGGCTAATTTTGCTTTTCTTTTTATGCTCTGAAACAGTTTATCATGAGATTTAAACATCAGATTATAAATTAGGAAAGATGTGCCCTATAAAACCACCTGGGTTTGATTATTGGCATATCATTCTTAAAAAACTATCTTTGTGATATTAAATTAAATTCACTTCTAATGCTTTGTGCCCATATTATAATGTTTTATTAGTTCCAAAAGAGATTTTATTGATATCTATGAAACTTCCCCGGGTTGTCAGTTTTACTGTGTTTCTATTTTCTAAATTACTAGTTTATGCTTTTGCCATTGAATATTGCTCTTTACCTATTTTCCCAAAATGAATATTCACCCCTAATTCTTGAATAAACTGCTTCTCTGACTTCTGTATTCTTTCTTCTTTTAACAGCGAATGCTCTTAAAGGGATGTAGTTGGTTTGGAATACAGTTTCAGACGCAGCCTGTAAACCTGCTAAATAGTGTTCCCATTCCTTTCTTCTAAATATCCCATGACTGCTACGCCAGGTTTTCTCTCAGGGTTTGTTTCCCTTTCCATTAATTAAATATTTTCCCTCTAACCTTTTCTTTTCTTATTGTTTCCTTCTCTTATTATATGGTGTTCAGAGAATTTGGCTCACATTCATTTTATTTTAGGGAAATTATTGATGTTTTTCTTTCAAATTATTGATATATGATCAATTTATCTTACTCTACCAAGAGTCCTTGAACAGAAGCATTTTCTCTAGAGCACGGTCTCCCGTCTGGGATGTGCCCCCACAGAAGAGAACATAGGATTGCCTACTAGGATACAGGAAGGAAACTTCAGAACCCTTGTTTTATGTTTATTTTTTAACATGTTCCTTTTAGCCTCTACTTTTGTATATGTTTCATGTGTCAGTATCACAGAAAATTAATACTATTAGTAATATGCACAAACTGGAAATATATGTTTGAAAAGGTTGTAAACATAGAGGTGTACAGTAAAAAGGATAGAGACCGTCAGTCTGAAGATCATAGAGTTCAATATTTTAGTACAGCGGTACGCCTACATAGTTTTAAAAGATATTTCTGTTGAAATCGCATGTTCAAAAATGTTTTACATAGAGGAACTCACATTCAAAAAATTTGGAGGCAATTGCATCATCAGCGATAATTTTCTAAAGAGGTGGAAAGGTTTTGTCTATCAGAATTCTAAGGAAGGGAGGGAAAGCAATTTGGATTTATAGGGGCTGCTGGTCTGAAAAGAACCCAGCAAAACAAGGGGACCAGCTCTATCTCCCAGAGTCATAACGTCTGTGGGCAGTGCGTGCTCACCGAGAGGAAAGCGAAAAGGATAGGTGGGGGTGGGGGCGGCGAGCAGAGTACCAAGCAATGAGCTACGGGATCTTTCCACGTGGTACACCCAAAATCTCCCATAGAGTTCCTAAACCCAGAAACACTTGGCTTACGTGGCTTTTTCACATGTAAAGACTCAGGAAAGAAAGCCAAGAGGAGCAGAAAATGAGGTTGCTAGCTTTTAGGGAATATCTGGCAGCCCATAAACATGAGGCAGGAACCAGAAACTTTTTATCAAAACTGAAAAGCCTGAAAGGCAGAACCACCTCTGTATATGAAGAGGAGACAGACTTTGGGAGTTCATAGATAAGGCCCTCCTTTATTAAAAAGATCCAGAGGAACTCTAAGGGCCCCAAGCCAAGAAACCAAGCACAGGTCTTTTGCTCTGTATTTGCTAGAAGTTTAGAGAATGAAATCCTTGCCCTAGATCAATGGTTCTGAATGGGGGGAGATTTTGCCATTCCCCAGGGGACATCTGGCAATGTCTAGAGACATCTGGGGGGATGCTCCTAGCACCTACTGAACCATGCTGCTAAAGATTCAACAGCACAGAGAAACAACAAAGAATTACCCGGCTCCACGTGGCAATAGTTCAGGGACTGAGAAACACAAAGCTTTGGGATCAACTTGATCTGTTCACCTTCCCCTTACATGCCTGACGAGACAAAGGAAACGAGATACTCCCAAATGCCATAACGCCCCTGAAGGACTCTACCTTGTAATTTGCCTCCGTAAATAAGGATCTCTCTCTCTCTGTGTGTGCCTCTCCTCCCCCTGTTCTGTTCATCTCATTGTTCCATATTTGGGGGACAATCCCAGAACTGCCCTTGAAGATAAGAAACTGTATATTTCAGGAGAGGGCGGGGGAAAACCTGTCCTTTGGGTTCTGCTATATAAAAAACTCAGCCAGCAAGCCCCTCAGAGCTGACAGAGGACAGAGCCTGGAATATTTTAGATTTTCGAGGCTGCCAGAGAGAAGTGACTCCCTGTTCCTTCCATTCAAAAGCTTTTGTTTTATGCTTAAGTGACAAGGGAGCTGCTGGGGAGAAGCCGTGGCTGGGCCGTCCCCTTGCCAGGCGAGGAGGGAGCGCACGCCCCTCTGAAGTGGCTCCGTTAATGTCATGTCATTACACTGTACTGCTGCACAGGTTAATATAATTGGGTGACTATGTGTGAGCAATGATCCGTGCCGTGTTACAGCTCTGAAACAAATGACATTTAACCAGCCGGTCTGGAAGGCTCCTTGTTATCTACATGGTGAGCAATTGGACCAGAGAAGCAGGCCTCTCGATGAGCAACTGATGAATTAGTTGTTGGGTTTCCTCGACAGCCTGGATTTATAAGAGCGCAATTCCAACATAATTTATTAGCTCTATAAACAGACAGATCTGCTGTTTTTACTGAGATTACATCTTGTCACCCTCAGATTTTGTGTCACTGACAGCCCTGTTATAATTTAATTTTATTATTCTGATCAGGTGTTGTTTCCGGGGGCTTGCTTTTTTTATTCATTTTTTTTTCCCCCGAAAAGGCATTTTCATTTTTAGCTGGAAAGGAATCAGAAACTTTTGGGCTGGTTGATATGTCTGGTGGTCACCCACACAGTTTTTCCAGGCCTCGACTATGAGTGTCTCAAGGGCAGGAAAGAAGATTTAGCAAGAATTCACGTAGGGCGCCTGGGGGGCGGCGGGAGGAAGAGGGCTGAGTGAGTAGACGCAGGGTGTAACGGGGCCTGGTCACTGAGTCCCTGGGGCTTTCCTCCTTTGCAGGCTGCCTGCCTCTCTCCACTCCCACCAATTAGCCCAGAACACAGGCAAGTCCACCCCAAGTCCCCGCCCCACTCACCTGAGACCGAAGCTCTTGCTCTCTGGCCAAGGGCTCACCCTCAGAGCTATTCTAAGCCCTCTCCCCTCCTGCCGGCCACATGGACAGCGCAGGGTAGGCACCTGCCCACTCTCAAAGGCTCTTCTAGCAAAGTGGGTACAGCTCTGAGTCACCAACACCTACCGGTAAAGAGACAGTGGTTATCCCAAGAATTGCAAGGGAGAAAGGACCCAAGAATGTGTGTCCAGTCCGAAGAGTGTAAGATGATGGGAAGATGTTCCCACTAGGAGCAACCAGGTCACGGTTCACGTCCGTTCGGGTGGCTGTGACCTTGGGCACTCTACTTCTTTATGAACAGTTGCCCCAGAGGAAACACAGAAGTAATGACACCTGCCTCATAATGAAGCATACATTTATTAGCGATAACATCTTGAAGCACTACTTTTTTTTTCATCTGGGAGGGATTTACATTTTTATTATTGTTATTTTATAATAATCAACAGGGGTCAGCTTTCAATTTTACCAGGTACGTACACATAGCATAACGTAAGGGGAGCTCAATCCTCCTAATACAATATGGTGAGGGAGGGTGACTTTAGTTTTCCCATTTTATGGTTGAAAAAGAGGCTCGTGGAGGTAACCTGGAATTCCTCACCAAGTTACAGGATTCTGACTCACAACTGAGCAACCCTATGTCCGTGACTTTGCGCTTCTGATGACATCAGGGCTTTCTCTGCTCCGAAGGCCAGCTCATTCAGGACTCGAATTGAGCAGAGGGTAGTTCTGAGGACAATCAGAATGAAAGTTTGTCACCAGCTCCCTGGTCCTGTGAGTTCAGCCACGGCTTTGTGCATTGAGGAGATGATTTGGGTCAATTCACCGAAAGCCTGGGGTGAGGGTGCTCTAGGGTTTTAGGTCCATTTACTTTCAGGGCCAGCCTCCATCCACCTCAAAACTGGAGGCAATTCTCAGAGTCTCTCGCAAAGCCCTCCATGCCTCGTGGGGAGAAAAGAAATTAATATCAGAAGTGGCAGCATCTGAGTGGCAGCTTCATAACAGGCTTGAACCCCGACCTCTCGGCTACAGCTGGGAACGGCTCAGTCAAGCACGTCATTGACTCCCAGGGTCCTGGAGCCTGAGACGTGCTTGTGGGCTTGGAGGTTACCCGATCCGGCCCCCTCATTTTACAGATGAGGAGGCTACATTCCAGAGAGGTCAAGGGGCTCGCCCAAGGTCCCGCAGTGGGTCAGGGAGGCAAAATCAGAGCTGGAACCAGGTCTCCTGGTTCAGGCCTCTTTCCAAGACGGGGTGCTCCATCAGGCACCCTCTAGCGCTTGATGCTTTTCTGAGAGCCAGTAAAACATAAGGCCCGTCAAAACACCAACCGCTCCACGTGTGCCTGCACAGATCCGTGAAGTCGTCGCTGTGCAGGGGTGAGACTCTTACACAGGACGGAAGCACACACCCTGTCACCTTTTACCACCTGAACCTGGAACCTCTTGCCTCACCCCACTTACTGCCTGGTCCACTCTTAAGACTTAATGCCAGGACTGCTGATTTTCTGGATCACTTCTCCAATCTCATTAAAATTTTTCCCTCCAGACAATTCTGCCTCAGGCCACACTGGTAAATATGTTCCAGTCTCACCTGATCCTCAAGACCCTCTCCTGGGAGCTGGACCCCAGTCCTTTAAGGGGAGCTGGATAGGGACAAAAGCAAAGCTTTCGAAATACAACAGTTTCAGCTCAACCATCCCCATCCTCAGAGAAGTTTCCCCTCGTTCCAGCTACCTCCACCAAAGACCAGATCGGTTTCGGGCACCCTTCGCCAAATAGCTCTTAGAGTTGCTGTCTGTGTGATTTCTTGATTAGCGCACCGTGCCCCAGCGGAGTGAGCTCTGAGGAGCTGGGGCAGTGAGTGCTTTTGTTTGCAACTATATTGCCAGAGCTCAGCTTGGTGCCTGTCACTGGGCATTGCTCAGTAAATATCTCCGCAGTGAGGGAGGAATGCAGGTGAGGCCCAAACACACCCACTCCCAAAAGAGCGCCCGTCACTGAAGATGGGGGATTCTGACTGCCCTTGGGAGGCTCCAGAGAGGTTGTGCCTCTGAACGAAGGGATCGGGTGGCTTTGCTGAGTGGGCTTCAGGGTGCACGTGGCTGAGACACAGAGCAGAGATAGCACCATGTCCCCACTGCCCCCCTACCCCTTGACGAGTGTCTCCTGTTGCCCCATGTGGAGGTGGGCAGGTGAGGATATGTGACCCAGGACGGAGGTGGCTATAGCAACACGCCCCCTCCTGCCTGCTTCCCGAGCTTGCTCCAGCTCGCAGGGGCTCGTGCTTGGAACCTGGCGGCCCATCCAGGTAGAGAAGGACCAAGGTAGGAGAGGGTATAGGTCTTGTGGGTCAACAGGGAGAGCCCAGCCACCATGGGGCGCAGGAGGAGAAGCTACTTGGTGTCCCCAAAGGCCCCTCTGGAGCCTGTCTGTGGGTCCAGAGGGAGAAACCACGAGGCTTGGGTCCCAGCGAAGGGGCTGTGTCTAGATGCTGGTGGCAGCAAATCAGCAGAAACTGCTCAGAGTAACCGAAACAGCATCTGCAGCCACCAGTCTCCAGAAACAGCTGGTCTAGGTCCCTGAGGACGCAATTTGACTCTCATTCTGGTCAAGAGAAGAAGGGATGGCTCATTCCTCCAGGACCTGGTGGTCCTCGGCAATAAAAGCTATTGGGCAAATTTTTCTGGGGACAAGACACAGCATCGCTGAGAAGGTGCTACAAGGTCTGCCCTCTAGGAGAGCACTGTCCAAATAAATAGAAGGCAAGCCCCATGTATCATTTTAAAATTTCTAGTAGCCACAGTTTTTTTTTAAAAAGTGAAAAGAAACAGATGAAATTGATTTTAATGATAGATCTTGTTTTGGCAAATAAATCTAAAATCTTATCCTTTCAACATGTAACCAATATAAAAAAATATTACTGAGTTATTTTACGCTTTTTTGACATGCAGTGAGAATTTAACATTTACAGGATGTCTCAGTTTGAACTAGCCACATTTTAAGTGCTCAATGGCCACATCTGGCTAGTGGCTACTATACAGGGAAGAGCACAGCTCTAGAAGGCCAGACGAGCCTTCCGCTTGACAGTCCTGTCTGGCAAGTGGGCATATCTCAAGGATATCAAGTGTCTGATGGCACCAAAGGTAAAATGCAAGGCTGTAAGAGCAGGTGCAGAAATAAGAGATTTCATAAGCAAGGGAATGCTCACTTGGACCCACAATCCCCTGAGGCAACAAAGCCAGGCTTTGTGCAAGGTTCCGGTGCAACTTCCTCTGGCCAGGAGCACCCTGGAGTTCTGGCTCTGGGGCTGCCCTCTGGAAATGCTCCACTCTCAGCCCGGGAAGTGGAGCTGTTTGAAACTGATCCAGGTTTTCAGCTGCCTGGTCCCGGCGCCCCATCTGCCAAGCACCAGGAGCCAGGCAGATGCTGAAAACACATCTGTCAACCTGCCCTGATGGTTTCTGGCACTTTCCCCAGCCTTTTGGAGCCGGGGCCCCCCGCCCTGAAAGAAGCCAGCACTCTCTGGGCTCACCAGTCCTGGTCCCCGCTGCAGGGTGTCCTGGAGCACCACCCCCAGAGGGGGCTGCCCAGCCTGCTCTGCTGCTTTGCCGGCACCCACTCCTCTGACAAGCCCCACTCTGAGAAGGCAAATGTCCCCATAGACACATTAAGCAGCTCTCAGAGGGGCCCTGAGGACTCCGGGCCTGCAAATCCCCACACGGAACAGGACCAGTGCCCACACGGCCAACACCTACATTTGCCCTGCCTCCGTTTTTTCTTCTAAAATAAGAGTCGTTTTGAGGATGAAGTGAGAATATGTAAATAAAGTTCCTGACCGTCAGTATTTATCAGTTTCTGGATACAACAAGGCAGCAAGCTAACAGGCATAACAGAGGATCCACTAGCCATGGTGAGGCCGAGGCTCCACTCCAGGTCAGGGTCTGTCGCCCCTTCTCCTAGCCAGGACCAGTCACCGTCATTGGAAGTTACTAAATGATTTCAACGTTATGTACGTTACAGGGAAAAGTTGGTCGGGCTGGCTGTGCATGTCAGGGTGTATATTAGATGCCTAAAAATATCTCCGTGGATTAGACAATCTTAGGGTGCCCGATTCTTCCCTGCCATGCCAAGCCCCAGGTCATAGCCAGACTGGCGTAGATGCTCAGCAAAGGTGCTTAATCGTACAGGTAAAGGAGAGAGGGGGAGAAAGGAGGGAGTAGGGGGGATGTCAAAAAAATGTGGTCAGGGCCAATAGAGACCAGCACCAAGGACACAGAGCACTGGAGGGAGAGGAGGTGGGGGCCGGAGTAGCTGCCCACTGTGGTCCGAGCCCTGAGCCTGTCCACTATATACCCCATCTGCCTCCTTCTCCCAGCGGCAGCTGGGTGGCTTAACACAGTGGGCTGGGCACCCCGGCTGGAGCCGGAAAGCTTTATCAGCTCTGTTTTCCCTCTTGAACCATGAAGGATGCTAAAGAGCATAAACGCCAGCTAAACACAGACACCATATGTGGAAATATTCATTCTGATATCAATGTTTTCCTTACAAAAGCACGTTGTTTTATGTGTGGGCAAGAGAACTCATTGTAAACTGTTAAATATGATGTAAATGCTAATTTCCCTGCCTCGCCTTGTAAAGGAACTCCCTGGGAAGTGTGTCTTGTGGAAGGCCATAAAAGAAAATGGTCAAAATAAATAGAGAGAAATGCATGTGGTAGCAGACGGTGTCTGTTTTCCCAACACACAGCCGTGTGTCCCTTCTCCACACTCTGGCCGCATTGAGAGAGAGAGAGAGAATTTGCATAACTGCAGTGACAGATGCCACCACTTCCCAGCGGCCACCGGGCCTTGACAACTTTGGGAAGCAGCCTGCCAGTGTTTGCTTCAAACAAAAACAATTTTTTTTAAGTCACCAAGCATGTCTCCCTTTTTCAATGCTCAATACAATTATGGGGTTTTTTTGTTTGTTTGTTTTTAGTGCTTTGGATTTCAGTCCTGAAAAGAAGAGGCACAAATAAAATGAAATGGTGGAGGCATGCTTTAAAAACTATCCTAGGTGCTGGGTCGCCCACCCAGGCTTGCAGTTAACAACCTGCTCTAAAAACCTCAAATGCATTTTGGCCTTGACTGAAAGAGAGAATATGGTCTAACGCCCGGCAGGTGTCTAGCAAGCGTAAGCCTCTTTCTCTGTCAGTAGCCTCACCTGTTCTGGCACTTCATTAACCAAACCCAGCTCTGGATTTTAACCACAATCCAGATTCCATCACACACAAAAGAATTAGAATTCCGCGGTCACGTGGTTATTTGCGGAATGAATATTAGTACATTCTTTGCAAATGCATGATGTATGAACTGTATACATTTCTTTGATAAATTGTTTTTAAATATTTCCTCCTTTTTATTAATTGAAGAGGAGCCTCATGTATCAATGCCATTTTTTCCTGTTTTTCACATAAATTATTTTCTTGCAATGTTCGTTTGTATTATTATTGCCGATATTAAGGCAAAGACTTTTTTTGCCTTGTAAACAAGATTTTGCTTACAGCTAAATGAAAAGAAGTGAAGTTAATCACACTGAAATAATAGGTTTAAAAAGGTAATTCAGTGGTATCGGAATGAAGTTTAATCTTGGGCAATAGAAGCCGTGCTGAGAGAAATGGCAGAAAAGCTTGTTCTGTAATTAAATGGTATTTATCACTGGCAGGTCAGCCCCACTGGGTGAGAGGCTCCAGGACTCTACAGGGAAGGGGAAGGCAGCTCAGGCAGAAAAAAAGGGCCCACGGCCGGGCCTGGGGACGCAAGAGTGGGCTGGGAGGAAGAGCTGGGTGCAGGTGGCACCCCCTGGGAGCAGGCTGTCCAACTCTGCACACATATATCTCAGCTCAGAGTAATGAGTCTGGCAAAAAAGCCAAGAGCAGCCTCCACATTCCTCCGGAAAGAATCTAAGTCACAGCATTAACTGGTCAGCATTAACACAGAAGCTGGGAATTTAGACAGACCTCGGACCAAGTCCCTCTCTTCATCTATGAAATGAGAATAATGATGGACTAACCTCCTGGAGTTGTCACAACTAGTAACTGGGATATAATGTGCCATGTACCATGCCAGGCACTGGAGCAAAAATCAGTAGTAATCAGAACCACACTAATGAGAATCCAGTCCTCAGGCAAAGCTGTGGAGGTGGAGAATCTCCAGCCTGAGGAGGACAAGACTGAGCTTCTGGGACAGATGGTTCTCAGGCAGCCTTCTGCAAATGTGGGAAAGCCCACCACGGAAGCACCAACCCTGGTGTAAGCGGAGGTAATCCAGCCTGGTGATTTCAAGATGGTTCTCAACAGGAAAGCATGGGCAAGCCCAGGACCAAAGTGAGTCACTAGATTGGACCTCATCTCTGACTTCCTCCCGAGCCTGGAGGATCAGAGCCCCAGGCAGCTTGGTTGGCCTAAGACCGTTGCATCCATGCCCTCAGCTCCGATTCTAGTGCTGATTCTGCCAGTTGCAAAGGTGTGATTGTGGACACGTGAGCATCTGAAAAACGGGAGGAAGTGATGGCAGCTGGGAGTGATGAGGGTGAAATCAGGCAAGTCAGGGGGAGCCCTCGATTTTCCAGAGGCCGGTCCTAGAGCTTCCCATCCCATAACTCCTTGCTAGTTTGTGGCTCTTTCCTGGGGGCCTTTGGGCCTTTGAGCAAAGTGGAGCTCATCAGTGAAATTCTCATCCCTCTGCCTTTCAGAGTGACAAAAAGATCCGGCAGGAGATGATCTGGTTTGGGGAAGGACCCTCCAGTTTCTAACTCCAGCCTGTCTGTTTGTCAGGACACTTGCTAGCAGGAAACTCAAGCATTCCTAAAGCCCCTCCAGTGAATCCCATTTCATCAGAGCCTGTTTGATGTGCTGTAGGACCCTGGAGCGCACATGCTATTAGAAGATGCCTTAAAACCAACCTAGCCCTCAACTGGCCAGCATGCAGAAACACACCCGGACGTTCTTCAACATCGGGCAGCTGCGCCTGGCACCGCGCCAGCCCTCACCTCCAAGAAGCTCGAATTCAGGTCCTTTATTAGCTCTCCCATCTTTATTAGTGTTCCGGAGCAAAGTGTCTGCAGCTAAAGTTATTGAATTTTCACTAAAACCTAAATACAGGCATGACCCTTTTGTACTTTCATGTTCAAAAAGGTACAGACTTCCAACTGCCATCTCCTGCCTCTACCTATATCTTTCCTCATTACAGGCTGTGGTCCAAAACCAATATGAATTAAATAAACGCCCCACTGAGAGCCACACTTGGGAAAATTGTCTCATTACCGTGCAGATGTGGGCTATCTCCAAACATCACCAACATCTTGTATTTTACTTTATTTTAAAAAAAGAAAAAGAGAGAAATTAAAACCCAAATAGTACCAGGAAGGAAGTGTTTGTACGGGTGGATGTTTGATTTCATTTTTCTCCCAGCACGCCCTCTTCTTTTATCCCATAATGACTCTTCTCAGTTAATCTGTCTCAAAACCCACAGGTAGAGATGTTTATTGATACAAGCCCTACATGCAACTCAATTTACAGAGACCATTGAAAGTGTATAAATAGTAAATTTCGCTTGATGTCTACTTATTAATGCAATTCCACTTTCAACACTTCAACAGAAAGAGGTCCTGCCAGATGGGGGATAAGCCTCACGGTATGGGTTTATGTGGAAGGAAGCGTTTGGTTTCCATTCTAAATGACCGATACAGGCTATCCGAGTGACTGTATTTTTCAGGGCAAATCACCATATTCAACATCAATTACTCTGCTTTTTAGCAGAGGGTAAGAGGAAAAAAGTTGTGCTTCCTTTTAAAAGATCACTGAGATTTCCTTGAAACATTTGTATTTCATATAAACACAACAAATTACTTTTATAATTTTACAAAAGCAACGTCAACCATGGTTCACACTGAAACATCCTGTGCCTTAGAAACCACAAATCTGACTTCCCAGAAGTGGGTGAGTTTGAATCCCTAACTTAATGCCCACAGGCATTTGTTCCCCAGGGCCCCACCCCGGATCCAATGTCAGTGGACAGAAAAACAGGGAAGAGCAACTTATATTTCCTTCAGGCAGATTGTGGAGAAATATAGCGGGGGTGCGGAGGGGGATGTGTAGTCTACGGGCCTTTATGGTCCATCTGTGGAACTGGAATAGGAAATCAATGGCCAAGTCCAGACGAGGGCACTGAATTCTTCCAAGTAATCGTTTTTTCCTTCCTCCCGTCCCCAGCTCCCTCCTCTGCTAAAGACTTAACATCGCCTTGCTCATTTAGAGCATAATTGAGACTCCACTTTTATTTCATCATCCTTCCCCTTTCATTGATCATTGCTAATTTTCTGGCTCAGTGCCACCCGGGGAATGGGTTTACCTAACCTCAGCAGAGGTGCCGTTGGAGTCACTGGGATAAAAATGGGTTAGAGCTTTCTCTCACGAACTGTCAACTGTGTGAGGAGCCAGCCGGGGCTGCAGGGGTGCCTTCTAGGCTCAATCCTTCGACCTCTCTGCCAGCTCACCTGGATTTAAGAAAATACCTGCTCCACCCTCAGAGTCAGACTGGTATCCCTGAGAATGTGACCTAATCATCCTCCCCCAGGAAGATAAAAACGCCAGCACAATAAAGGAACTGATCCCTTCCCCCACAGGTGCAAAAAGAGTGGGTGGCCAAATGCAGCTGTGTTTCCAAGTAGCCAGATGTGAAAACAGCACATCTGTCTGCAGTTTCTCTGTTCAAATGGAAGCACTGATTCTTCACTCATGCCTGAGAACATGTGCCAAGGAGAGATTTAGAACCACGAAGTCCCATGTCCCTCCTCCAGATGTACCAGGCTGGGGGCAGGGAAAATTTACAAAGTGTGTGTGGCGAAGCCTTGAACTTAGGCTAAGTGTAAACCTGGAAAGAGTTAGGTAGCTGGACGGAAAGGATCAGAGGAAAACAGTTCCCAACACAGTACCCCAAAATGACATTCTGCTGTCCCAGGAGGGGGAAAAAAATGTAACTATCAGGATGTCATAGAACTGTCAAAATTATATGAAATCAGCTTCATAGATTGTGAGCTACAAGTCACACTTCTGTTTGTTCTACAGCAGGGTAGAAATTGCAACATTTTCATCAAGATATGAAATGGGCAGTGACATCACAGGAAAAGACCTATCAATGAGACATCCAGTTATCTGCACACCACCGCCCACCATTTGTTTCATCATATACCCCTGACAATGGAAGCCTGTTTAATAATCCAAATCTAGCAAAGAATTTGAAGATTTGGAAGCAAGAGTGTGCTGAAGTCAATGTGTACCAGCTCACAAGAACCAAATGTTGGATTTTCAGGAAATGTGCAAATTGGCTAACATCATGTTGGTAACTTAAAAGTGGCCATCATAGGATTATTTACACCATGGAAATGGGCAAAGGCTGTAATCAGGCCTCCCCGCCAACCCACCCCGAGAGATCAGGCTGTTAACCACTTATTAACACCATTGGGGTCATCTTCTGAGATCAGTCAGCATGATGGCTAGATTTAGCTCAGTCAAGATCTCTTTCAATGCCCCCAAACTATTTGATCCCCTGCTTTTGTAACTAGCATCAGCAAGTACCTAGAATTCTCAGAAGTGCCCAAGGGCCAGAAAAGAGGACTAGAAGAAAAACAGATCTTTCATATCTATATCCCTGATTTAATAGATCCTGGCTTTGAGCAATCAGAGTAGATTTCCAGTTCGGTTGCCCTTTTCTCAAAGGGCTCCACTGCCTAAAAGCTTAGCTCAGTGCTGGGACTGTTTCGGTGGGTATGTGTGATTCATTCTTCAGAGAGGGGCGACTTACACAAGGTCACACAATGAGTCCCTGGCTATGGAAACAGGACCTAGGTCCCGGATCCAGCTTGCTGTGGCCTCTTTGTATGGCCTTAGACAAGTCCATTTCCTTTGTATGAGGAAGGAGGCGGACTGGAGGGTCTGACTCTAAGGGCACTGCTGTCTCTGACATTGTGACATTCAACACTGAGTCCTTGGTCTAAATGGACTCTTGAGGGAGTGTGGAGAATGTAGGAAACTGAAAGACAAGAGGTGGGCAAATGCCACCCAATCGTACAATGAAAACATAGAACCATAATCATTCATCCTGCACTCCTTCTAAGTCTAAAGGGCTGGTTATTTTCTGGCTAATCCATAAGGCTTTGGGAGAGCAGCGGCAGGAACCCACGTGAGTTCTGTGAGAACAGCCTGGTCAGACCATGAGCTGGGATCTGGTTTACACAGATCTGTATTCAAATCCCAGCTCTTCCACCTATATGCTAAGTGACAATGAGAAATTTACGTCACCTTTCTGACCTTTGTTTTCAAATCTGTAAAATGGGTCTCACGAACATCCACTCTACAATACGGTACTTTTGTAAGAACTGAGATAAACCATGTAAAGCACTTAGCATCATCCAGCCCAGACTAAGCACTTAATAAACAGCAGCAGTTTAATATTACTATCATTTTCTCCAATGGTGGGACCAGAGACTAGGGAAGTGAAACAGACTTGAAATTTGCAGCCCCAGCTTTGACCTAAGTTGAGCCCACACCAGGGTTGAGCTGGACCTGCATTCCGACAATAGACTCTTGAGTAGACTGGGCTCAAAGGCAAATTTTGGGGTAGACCAGCCAGGAGCTGATTTGTACAAGTCAATTTGGGTTGGAATCGGTTAAGTCTTTTCCGTCTGCAGTGAAAGGAACAAAAACATACACTAGAGAGGCCATGGTGGTCTATTCAGGTCCTGGACCTAGACCATGCCCGAGTCAGAAAGAGGCTGCTGAGACTGACATCCGAAGAGACTTGCTGAGACCTAGCACACCAGTGGGGCCTATGTAACAAAAGTGACCCCAGGAAGGGAAGGCTAGGCTTCTCCTCACTTCTGCACCAGACCCAGTGCAGCTTCATCAGTGGAGATGCCAGGGAATTGCAGCAATGCCTGGGACACTGTACACTAGATAGAGGCATTTGCACTCTTGCTGGGAGTAGCAGCGGAGGGTGAAGTAGTGAGATGCCCTACCGTGGTTCATGGGCAGCAGGTATCAGCGAGAAAGCAGGAGCAGGAGAGAAAGAACTTAGCAAAGCCCACTGCAGGGGGGATGAGACCTGTTCCTAAGCTCATGAGGAGCTCCCAGAGAAGTTGGGAGGACTTCTCAGAGGCTCACCGAAGTGGAGCCAGAGCCAGTAAAACATGTGTGAGTTTTGTTAATGTGGTTCCAGGTTTACCTTCAATCTGGGGTGACCTAGATAAAGTTGGCTTCCACGTCGTGCACCTGGAATGAAGCAGGCATTCATCTGACAAACGCTTTTGAGCTGTCCTGGAGGGCAAGGGGGAAAATGTGAGCTGGTGCTAGTGCTCTGAGTTGGAGGCATGACTGACTGAGTACACCTGAAAGGGGTGCTCACCCTGGTGGCATGATTAGAATCACCTAGAGAGCTTGAATAACACACTGATGCCCTGCCTCTACCCTTGATGATTTTTATTTAATAAATCTGGGGTAAGGCCTGAGCCTGGAGTAGGTTAGACGATCATCCCAGGTGATTCTCATAAGCAGCCAGAGTTGCGAACCAACGGCCTAAAAAGAAGTCCCCAGCAGAGGCCCTGGCCTCTGTCCTTGATTTTCCTTAGTCAAGATGAAGTCAGTGGCTTTGATGAGGCTCTCGAGGTTTGGGGTTCATGTGTTAGATGATCTGAAGTCGGGAGAGATCACCAACAGGCTGGCTAATGACATCTGGAACCAACTAGATCTCAACACTCTACTTTTCAAAGTAATGTGTTCCCCACACAGGACCTGTTTGAGTAGAGAGTGGATACACAGTCCTTATAGAGTCCCTGTCTACAAAGCACTCACTACATCTTATCTTCACTGTAACATGTGTCCACACCCATACAAATAAAGTTCAGAGAAGGCAAATGGCTTGCCTGAAGTAACCTAAATATGTAGCATCCCAAAAGGCCAGCCTGCCAAGAAGGACTATGTCTTCACCCAGGGCCTCTGACTCCTTGGTCACTTCTCCAGCCTCCGCAGCCCCGCAGCTGCCTCTCCTGGATCATAGGATGCTCGGGAGAAGATACCCTCCGTGGAAAATCAGCCGCGGGACCCTGAAGGATGCTTCCAGCTAGGAATGCCTGTCCTGCCACTGAGGCTGCCCTAGTCACCCACCCTTCCCAGGGCCCCACCTCCCACCAAGGCACACCCACTTCCTTCAACCTTCTCTCAGGAAGGAAATCCCAGTTATCATAAAAGCAAAATGAGGAAATAAAATCTTAATAGGATTTCATAGATGATATAAAATCTCTACAACCCTGGGTGACAGACACTTAAAAAGATCATTTAGTGAGAAAAAGCTTTCTAAGACTTCCTGTGGAATTGGCTATCTCAAGAAGCTCAGAGAGTGGTCATATACGTGTAACACCATCAGGTCTAGCTTCCAATGGGAGGCAGTGCCGCCAGGGCCTGGGCTGAATGGGGTGAGCGATCTGGGGAGAGTAACTTGGAAGCTCATGCCCAGGAAGCTCACAAAGTCATCAGATGACCCCAAAGCCTACAGCCTTATCTGCCTGACAGCCTCCCTCACATCCCTCAAGCCTTGGCTCAGCTGCTGCCTCTCCTGGAAGCCTTCCTTTAACGCCAGCCGACTGAGGCCCTGCACGTCTTTCCCAGCGTTCCTGGGCATGCTTCTTGTATGCAGCAGTGTTTCTCAGAATGTGTCCGTTGGAACATCAGCACTGATACCAACTGCAGATATTTTGTGTTATAAACAGACTCCTGAGATCCACCGCTAGACCTGCCTTTGGAGAATCTCAGGGGATGGAGGCCAGATATCGGCACCTTTAACAAGCCCCATAGGTGGAGGTATCATTTCATCTGATACCTGATGGCAGGAAGGAGTCCACCAGGTAAAGATCTGGGAAGAGTGTGTTCCAGGCAGAGAAGGGGCAGACCGATAGCTCCGTCTTGGCCAGGCGAAGTCTGTGATGTCCATCGGACATCCAAAGAGAGATGTCAAGTAGAGAGCTGCATACATACGTTGGGGGCTCAGTGGGCCAGGCAGGCCTAGAGTTGTAAATGAAGGAAGCAACATTCGACCTTCGTGTAGCATGCCTTTGCCCAGGCTCTCGCCTTTGCCACCTGTTTGCTGGCCACTGAGCCCTATTTCTTCATCAAGGCTCAGCCCACCTTTCACCTCCAAGCACAGTTGGTTATTCTCACCTCTGTTCTCCCAGAGTTTGTTGTAAATATTTCCCATGTTACAAAATAGTCTGCCTCCCCAACTAGACTTCAACATCTTTGAAAATCTTTGCATTCCCAGCACCTAACTGGACACTTGACACAAGGAAGGTGCTCAATGTCAGCTTTCTTCCTTCAAGGCACTGGGCTGGCTACGTCCAGAAGCAATAGCCCGTTTAAACAGCATAGCAGGTATGATTTCATTCCATGTTAAAGTTGATGAAACTGAGATACTGAGCAGGTCCTCCCCTAAGTTTCTATAGGGGAAAGAGCCCGTATCTGTCTGATTTCGCTGCGCTTTCCACGTTGCCTCTGCCCCATTCTGCCTCCCCACCCTTCCCTCCTCCCGCTCCCTTGCAGCCCTCCTCCTCCCTGGCAGGGCTCCCACGCTGCCTGCGTCTCCACACAGGATGTGCTTCCTGAAGTTCCTGGTCCAGATGGCCCGCGGAAGCCGCTCCTCATAAATCACCAGGCCTCACAGAGCTGTGCTCAGCCACTTTCTCCTCTCAATCTCCCCAGGTCCCGGTGCGTGGGCCCCATCTGCCCAGTCAGCAGAACTGGCTCCTCCAGGCCCAGGAGCAAGTCTGTGGTGCCCCCCCCACCCCGCCACCCAGGGCCAGGAGCCACGGAGAAGATTCCTGGGAGCTGATGAGGGGACTCACAGAGCATCTTTGAGATGGGCAAGGAACAGGGAGAGCAGTGCTTGAGGTTTTGTCCCTAGGGGAGGCGCAGCACAAAGAGCTATCTAACCCATCTGCCAGCCAGGTCCCGTCACCACGGGAGACTCAGGTCCCTCTGTTCCCTAAGTAAGAGGACACCATGTCACCAGGCAAATGCATGGGTGGCACCGTAGAGTCCTCCCAAATTTTCCAAATACACATCAGAATCTTCACTAACCACCCACCAGAGGACCAACACACTTTGGGCAAGTCACTTCCCTTCCATCAACTGATTTTCTTCTTTTAAAATTTCATGTAATAATACCTGCCTCACAGCACTGCTAGGCTGTCAATCGATGCTATTTCAAAAAGGCACATGTTGAGTCCTCAGGACACGGCAGGCACCTCAAGGTATTGGCCCATTCAAAAATGGGGCACACGTCGGGACAACAGGGCCCCGGCCTGGCCGAAGCTTTCACAAACCTCCTCCTTCCCTTCCAATTCCCTAGCAGCATCTCCTTCATGTCCATAGAGCACAGACTGACCTAAGGTGTCACTCCCCTGCCTGAAGCCCTTCAGTGGACAGCATGCCTGGGGGGGTGCGGCAGGTGGCTAGCTGCCCACCAAAGACACATGCTCCCATTCTACCATGCGGAGCTCTTGGACCATGGCTGCCCACCCAGGATGACATTTTCCAGCTCCGCTTGCACTGAGATGGGACCGCGTGGCTCTCTCTCACCGACGGAACACAAATGGAGGTGATGCACGTCCCCCCGCAGGCAGCGGTCTTGGAGAGGCAGGCGCCTTCACTTTACCTTCTCTTTTCCTATCTGCCGGCTGGGAGGAAAGACCGGGACAAGGAGATGGTGGAGCCACAGACTGGAAATTCCCGGATGAGTCTGTGGAACAGAGCCCAGCACCGCCAATCGAGAGCTTATTATATGAAAGGTTAAAGGGATTTATCTGAGAAATAGAAGATCAAAGACGATGAACAGTAAAAGGAAAACAAACTCACAACTATCAACAACTGAACCTAAAAAAGCATAAACAGAAACTAAGCAAACAACTAGAACAGGAACAGAATCACAGAAATGGGGCCCACATGGAGGGATATCAGTGGGGAGGGGGAGAAAGGGGAGAAAAAAACCGGGACAACTGTAATAGCATAATCAATAATATATACTTTAAAATAAATAAATAAATATTTTTTTAAACCTCATTTATTTAAGCTAATAATATTTAAGAATTTGTTATAGCAACTAGTATTACCTTAACTAATACAATGGTGTTAAAAGACAAAATAGTATGAAACAGCTCTGGTCAGGTGGCTCAGTTGGTTGGAGCATTGTCCTGAACACCAAAAGTCTGTAGGTTCGATTCCTGGTCAGGGCACTTACCTAGGTTGTGGGTTCAATCCCCAGTTGGGGCATGTACAGGAGGCTACCTGTCAGTGTTTCTCTCTCATAGCAATGTTTCTCTCTCTCTCCCCAACCCCTCTGAAATCAATGGAAAAATCCTCAGGTGAGGATTAAAAAAATAACATGAAACAAATCAATAATAATGAAGATGTATTCACGGCTACAGTGTTAAAATATCTCAGAGCATCTACAAAGGCACACGTCACTATCTGACTATTTAATGGGGGACTTTTCAACGTATCAGTTTAAATAGATTTCGTGCCCTGACCATGCTTTCTTATATACTTTTGAAGCAACATTCTTGAGACTACTCTACTAAATATGCCCTTATGCATCTTGTGACATGTCCCATCCATCCACTGGTAGCATCAGGTCTCAATTTCCAACTGAGCAGCCACCCTACCCCCAATTCTCAGTTTACAGGTTCTGAGAGAGGTGGTACATGACCTAAGCCTGGACAAAGTTTGGCATCCTCTGGTGGCAGGGATTGGTCTAGGAATGGGCATATGATATGCATAAGTTGGATCATCAATCAAGGTAAATATCAAGACTTTGTCTGAGTAGGCTGGGACAAATACGATTACTCTTTTCTGCTAGATTCAACCCTAGAAAAAGGCTGGCAACATCTTGCAACCACAAAGGTGAAGAGCTCAAGGGAAAATGTTGCCAACATAGCAGATGACAGGACAAAAGAGAGAGAGAGAGAGATGGAACACAAATGGGTCTTTATGATATCAGACCATAGTCTTTTTAGTTATGTAAATCAATAAACTCCCCTTTTCCTAACGCCGACATGGAAGAATTTTATGACCCTTACAACCACAATGAGGAACTCAGATGGGCGACCATTTGCAGCTCACCTCTGAAGGATTAGAAACTACCCAGAGGGAGAAACTCTAGCCTGCAGAATGCAATTTGGACCCAACTCTTTTTCCAGCACCTTCTCCCTCTCCACTCTACTCCTCTTCTCCCCCATGAGCTCTTCACAGTCCCCACACCAACAATGTCAAACTCCCAGAGAGCAGGGGGGGCCCCCTCATACCCCTTCACCTCTGCTGCTTCCATCTCCACTGTCCCTTACCCACCTTTCCCACCTGCCCTTAATCATCTTTCCAGCCTCCCTCAAATCTCACCTCCCCTATCAACGCTTCTTTGAACAATTTGTTTTGAATTAATCAAATGCCCTTTCTCTCTCTTTTTATATTTTGTTCAAATCTGTGTTAGTCTCTCCCAAAAGAAATATAGCCTTAAAAAAAACAAAATGCCCAAAAAGGCACTGGCCCAGGTTCAGCAGGAGGTCTCACTGAAACCACTTCAGGAAGGATGACAACACCACAGACTTCCTGGGAAAAGGAGACTTAAATCCATCTCAGAAAAACCAGAGGAGTGAAGAAAGTGGGCATCACACACTCATTCCCAAGGTCTGGGCCTGAGAAACACTCAGGAGAGGCTAATTGCTAAAAAAATAATAACACCCACACAGAGGAAGCCTTTTCTCCAGGAGGAAGACTGACTCAGGCCCTCTACCCTCATCTCCTCTTTCCTTCCTATACCCACCACTCCAACTGCATTGCCCATTTGCTGTTCCTCCAGCAACCAGGCATGCTCCCACCTCAAGACCAGCAGGGTTGTTACTAATTGCGCTATATAACAAATTAACCCGATTGGTAGTTGCTTTAAAAAAACAAACTTTTTTTTTTTAAATCTCACAGATTCGTGGGTCAGGAATCTTGGAGTGGCTTAGCTAGGTGGTTCTGCCTCAGTGTGTCTCATGAGATTGTAGTCAAGGTGCCAACAGGGCCACGGTCATCTAAAACCTGGCAGATCTGCTTCCACGGTGATTTACTTACAGCACAGCAAGTCAGTGCTGACTGCTGGCAGAAGGCCTTAGCTCCTCCCTAGGTGGACCTCCTTACAGGACTGCCTGAGCTTCCTCACAATATGGCGGCTGGCTTCCCATTAGACAAATGATCCAAGGAAGAGCAAGGCCAAAACTGCCATCTCTTTCATGATCTAGTCACAGAAGTTGCATTTTCCCAATCTCTTATTAGTTACACAGGTCAGCCCTAGTCAAGTGGGAGGGGACTATACAGTGTGTTAATGATAAGGTCATTGGGGACTGCCTTGGAGGCTGGGTAGCATGGAGACTTTGCACTTACCATTTTCTCTCCCTGGTACATTCTTTTTCCAGATGTTCCCATGGCCTGTGACTTGCTCTTTTTCCTCCTTCAAATCTTTGCGCAAAATGACCAGACTTTTAAAAACTGCAACTCTTCCTTCTGCCTCAGAACATTCCCTAAGCTCCTTGTTTCCTTTCCTGGTTTACTCTTTTCTCATAGCACTTACAATGTATTAATATATATATATGGATTTTTTGAGTTTTAATTTTCAATTTACAAAAAAGCAGAAAGCATAGTGAGGAGAGCTCCTATACACACTTAATCCAGTTTCCCTAACATTTGTTCTGGTTGGTCTCGTTTTGTTTTATCTTGTTTTGCTTTTCTCTCCCCAGTAGAATGTAAGCTCCATGAGAGCTGGGACTTCTGCCTGTTTTGTTCACTGATGTTTCTCCAGTGCCAAAAATCATTGCCTCACTCACAGTAAATACTCAATAAATATTCGTCAGACGAGTGAAAGGGCTATTCTAGCAGCCCAAAGAAAGGCCAACACTGGACTTTTGACCTTGAAGTTCTTAACAAAACCACAGAAGGTGTTTAACATAGGCTGATCCACAGGACTTAGGTAATTTTAAACTCAATGCGGAACGTCTATGAGTGAGAAAGTGAAACTTGTTAGAAAATGATAAAGCAATAAACTTCATTTATTCATTTATTTTCCCTCTTTGCTCTTTTTGGTATGGTATCTTTATTGTTGATCAAGTGAATTAGTTTCATATTTGTGTCAATAATCCAGCTCCCTTTACCCACATGGATGATGTAGTATTTCCCTGGAAGAGGCTTAATGAGACGAAGAGGGCTCCTTTAGGAACAGGGATGAATTCCAAAGAGTCCATGAGACTATTAGTTATGCCCCCATTTTAACCGAGTTATCCCAGCTCTCTGCTGACCCTTTCCTTGTAGAGCTTCCTGTCTGGAAGGCTCCTCCTCTATTTCTTTATTCACTTTGGTAATTATCCCAACAAAACCGGCACAGGATGCACACCTGGCTTCCTTTGCCTGAATTCACCTCCACTTGTGTTAATAAGCCTCGGTGGATTTTCACTGATGGATTAATGTCCACCCATGGGCTCTGAGCCCTTCCAGGACCTGCAAGCCCCATTTCCAGATCCTCCACAGCTCCTAACCCACCCGATGCTGGGGTAATATTCAGGGCGGGGTGGGGGTGGGCTGAGAGTGTTTATCGACCCCCTGTTACAAGCTCAGCACCATGTTAAGTACCCTACAGATACTTAACTTCACTGCAACTCAACATGAGTTAAAAACAAGGGCAGAGGGTGGTCCTGAGTGAGGCTTCCAGAGTCTGAAAATAGGAGCTCCTACCTTGACAATTGTGAAGACCAAAGGAGGTGACGCAAAGGGCTAGAATTATGCCTGGCACTTAGAAGACACTCTGTCATGTTGGTTTAAAGAAAGGACATTTTACGGAAACAGGAAGTGGAGCCCGGCAAGGTGGAGGCACACACCTGAGACTGCACAGTTGATACAGTGGAATTTGGGTCCAAGGCTGCCTGGTGCACAGTCCTTGCAATGGCCTCTATATTAGTACACCTTGAAGAATGGTATGTAGACACCTGCACGTCAATTACCTGGGGAGCTGGTTTAAGAAGCAGCATCCCAGGCTCCATCCCAGACCTCCAGAACTGGAACCTCGGAAGGGCGAGGCCCAGGGAGCTGCATCTTCCCCCTGCTCCCCTGATGCCCCCAAACGCATGAGGCCAGCCTGGCTCCCCTGCTACTCTAAGGATTCTTTTCTTATTTTGCCATAGAAATGAAATCATACTATAAACTGATTTTCAAATTATTTATCTTCTTCTTCATCTGTAGTAGAATCGTTCATCTGACTACAAGACATGGTCTGACTTATACCAGCTGTGTGGGACTTTGGGGACAGATATACAAAGACTTATTCAATTAGACCCTTTTTGGTGGGCATGAAGAGGGTTCTGGATGCTTTACGTTTGCAGGTTCTTGAGGGGAGAGGGGTTCCCATACCTCCAGTCCAGCCCCATGATGTCCATGTAGGCCTGCCTAGTCCCTGCCGCCTTTTCTTCTCACATAGAGAGTATGTGGCACAAAACCTAAGGGGAGGAGGTGGCCCCAGGATCAGAGAGAGGTCGGCAGTGTGGATGTTGCTGAGATGTCAAGCCGGATAAAGACTAGCTGATGCCCATTGAATTTAGTGACCCAAAGTCACTTCTAAGTGTGCCCTCACCTGACCTCTGAGGTGATCCCAGTTTCCTGGGGCAGAGGCAGCAACATGAAAACCCAAGAGCCATCAGAATTGCTACATGTCTGGCAAGTACCTTTGTCCTAATGCCTCACACCCATTCTCATTTACCCTGAAAGAGCTCTGCAAGTCAGTTCTGTGATTCCCATTTTATGGACAAGGAAATTGAGGCTGAGGGTCATCACCTGAAGTCTTGTGGCGAACCAGGGTTCAAACCCAGGCGCTCAGGGCCCAAAGCTGGGTCAACTGCCTCCCACTGGAAGGATGGCACAGCCAGCCCCATGCTGGCTAGATGACTACACTGCCGCTCGTGAATCAGCTGACCCCCATCCACCAGAGTTCTCCAAACACCACCAGTTTCAGCCTTGGGTTTGTTGCCGATTTTCTTTTATTAATGAAAAAATAATGCAGGCTCATGGTTCAAAAACTATTCAAATGAGAGAGAAAAATAGAAACCATCAGGTCTACAGGTAACTTGCGTGACAAATTTTGGGGCCATTGGGTGCATTTCTATGTAGTGCGTGTGTGCACGTACACATTATAATTGCCTGCCCACTCTCTTTATAAAGATCCTCTGCATATCAGGTGCTTCCAAGACCACGATGCCATATTGTCCTTATAAGTATCCTAGGACCCGGACACATTGTTACCATCCCACTTTACAAGCGAAGAAACGGAGCCTCAGAGAGGCTGAGCCGGGCTCAGGCTCAAACAGGTAGTCTGGGGCAGGACTGGCGTTTGAATCCAGGCCAGCTGACCTCACAGGCCATGCTTTTCCACAGCACTCTGCCACCTACAAAGAGAGGTGACCAAGAAGAGCTGCTCTACATCCTTCAAACAAAAGGTCCAGGAGGCCTGGGGCTGGGAAGATGAAGTCATCCTTCATCATCCAGAAGATGTTAAGCGCCCACTGAGTGCCAGGCAGTGTGTTCTCAGAACCTCAGGGCTCTCGTGTTCACAGCTCCAAGAAAGACTGTCCTGAGCGAGAGCCACCCATGGGGCCGTGCCCTCAGCCTAGAAGGGGCCTTGAATGGTGGTGACAGAGACAGTGGGAGGGCACTGAGATCTGTGTCAGCTCCAGTAGGCATACGTAAGAATCAGCAGAGCTTTCCTGGGAGGGGGGCCCAAGGGATAAGATCCATGAGGCGGGGCCCCTTCCAGTTACTTCTTCTTTTTGAGCTTTTGAGAAAGTACTCATGGCAGCTCTATCTGGGTCACAGGACTGAAATAAACATCATTTGCATAATCTCAGGCTGACAACCTTAGAGGATGGGCAGGAAAATTATCCCCTGGAAATGGTAAATCTGAGCGTGTCACTGGCTGCTCCCAGAAGGCGTGTCAGTCACTTCAGTGCCTCCTAAGAGTCCTCACTCTCCCCAGGCCCTGGGCTCGATGCCCAGGGGACGGAGACGGCAAGACGGAGACTCAGAGGAGTGTGGTCACAGGTTGAGGCACCAGTGGCTTCACTGGTTGCCACCAAAGGAGACAGGATTTGAATCAGGTCTCTCCAACTTCCCTTCTCCCTGCCTCTTTAGGAGAATAGCGTGGGGTTGAGTGGCCCCTCTCTGAGGGAGCTAGATGGTTCACTTGGGGTCTCCATGACAACCAGTGACTCCCATCCCTAGAAGCAGGGTAGTTTACATGACCCGGCCACACTCTCTAGCTGCCCCTTTGCTTGGCTGGCATTAAAGGTAAGGTTACTTTCCAGGTAACTGGGCCATTGGCAGCCAGTGGGTATGAGGAAACGTAGTAGCAGGGAGAGGACAGACTCTGGACCACCTACATTGGAGCTTCGGTCCTGACGCCTACTAGCTAAAAGCCCTTATCGCGCCTATGGTCACTCCCTGAGCACTTGCCATCTGCCAGGCCCTGTGCTTAGTACCTAATTTGCGGGGTCTCATTTTAACCCCATGAATTACTAGGTCTTAGTATTTTCTCCACTTTACGGATGAGGAAACTGAGGCTCAGAGAGCTAAAGCAAACAGCCTCGGGGCACACAGCCAGAGCGCGGTGGAGCCTGGCCTTAAATCCAGGCCTTCCTGTCTCCTACGCTCACACCGCAAACACCCGCAAGATTATCCTGCTGCTGGACCAACGGGCTGGCACCGCACCGCAGCAAACCAGAGTGCCGTTTCTGAGAATCCAACTCAGCAGGAAACCCGAGCGCCCTCCTGTGCCACCTGGACAGACAGCCAGATGTCTCTGAGCCCCAGTTTCCTTATCTGAAACACAGGTAACAGTCATGGCTGCCATAAGGGTCAGATGAGATGGACCTAAATGGGATGACCCCAGTAGTAAGAGACCCCCAAAACCTATCAGTCCAGGCCAGCGAGCCTCGGCCCCTCCCCGTTTCTCTCCTTGTTCTCTGCACTGGCTGGGCCGGAGGCTGTGACGGCCGAATGGACAACGTGCGGGCATCCCTCCCTCTTGCTGAGCACTGCGGGTCACACCAAGCATTTCCTCTCCTTTTGTGCGTGCTTTTTCATGACCTGCTGCCAACAGCGCTTTGCTGGGCGGCTGCCACCATTTACCCAGCGCAAGAAAACTGCCTTTCTTCCCCCATTTAGGGTCTGGTTTTAATTTCTACAGTATTCTCTTTAATAACAATGCCTAATTAAAACATCTGTTAAAAAGTCTGTAACATTAACTTTACAGGGAGAATTTAATAGAATTATATTGGAATTGCAGGCATTTAGCGGGCTTCCTAATTAGGCTTTTCTTTAAAAAAGAAAAAAAAAGGAAGAAGAAGAAAGAAACATTCCACAAATTAAAATCCAGACTCTTTTTTATGATAGCGTAGGCTGATGGCCCAGTGGCTAGAGAAGACAGCCAGAAGTTGGCAGAGAGCAGGGAGCCAAGCTAACCCACACTAATGAAACTTGGGGCTGGAGACGGAGCAGGAACTGACATGTAATGGCAGCATCTAGCTAGAAGCCTTCTCATTTATAATCTCAATTATATCCTGACACCAACCATGGAAAGTAGCATCAGCCCCACTTTACTGAGGCAGAAACTGAGGCAGAGAGGGAAGGCATTTGCTCAAAGTCTTCCTCAGAGATTCTCATTGAGGACGTCTGGGTCGGGCCCGAGAATTTGCACTTCTAACAGCCGTCAGCAGTGATGCTGACACTGCTGACCCAGGGGCCATGCTCTTAACTTTGACCAGAAAGATGACTTTGGACATTTCTCCCTTGACTCCTCCCTTGGGAGGTGTTCCCAGCTGGTACAGGGATGTGCTTCTGTTCTACAGTAGTGTTGAAGGGGTGTTCAAAGGACCTCAGAAGTGGTACCCAGTGGGGTCATGGAGTTGGTACCCAGTGGGGTCATGGAGTTGGAGACCAGCCCAGGCCATTCAAGGCTTGGGGGACAGGGGGGAGGGCTGGCTCCTCCAGTAAGGATTTCAGCAGAAATTCCCAGTTGAAGGAAAGGGAGTTGTCTCCAGTGGTGGCTGGCAGATTCCAGCACATCCCTGTCTGTTTTCAACTCCCCATCGAGCTGACCCACCAACAGACATTTATCAAAAGCTGCCAGGGCACCAGGCCCTGGGATGGATTTAAAGATAATTCAGACACAGTCTGGACCTCCCCGTGGAGCAAGGGCAACAGTGGAACAAACAGACAGCCCCCATAGCAGGCTGGGGAAGCGCACACAGACGGCGTTCGGGGCCCAGGCCCTGTGGTGTGAAAATGGTTTGCTTCTGTCCTGATGGACAGGCAGCGGGGTGCAACAGATAGAGCAGAGACTGAGGAGTCAAACTGAGTGTAAAGGCTGACTCAGCCACCCATTGGCCACAGGATCTTGGGCCACTGGCATTTTCTACCCAAGCCTCAGTTTCCTCATCTGCAAATGTCCAAGACACAGAGTTGGCACCCAGCTTGGTCTAACTCTGAATCTGCAAAGGAATTAGACTCCATGAAGTCAGAGATGGTTTTCCATCCTTCTTCTTCTCCCTAGAGGACCCAGAGCACATCCTGGAGGGAGGCAGAAGCCAGACAGGACACAGGGTGAGGGAATATGGCTCCTCTACTCAGAACAGAACCCTAACTCTGTGGTTTGCATGTGCATACAGACCTCCAGGTGAGGAGTGACTCCAGACCGCTCAGGTACAGCTCTGTCTCCTGAGTCTTTAGCCCTCCTTATAAATTCCACTTGGTTCCCTCCTCCCACCACCAAGCAGGCTCCCGAGCTCCGTGGTCCACCCTCCTTTGTCACGCTAGACTAGAGTAACCAGATCCCCTCCCCCTGCTCCCCCTATGTATTTAGGAATTTTTATAAGGCTTTCCTAAACACCAAGGAGGAACACCACAAGAGAAGCAGAAAACAAGAATGGAAACTCGGGAGCACTGTGCAACCACTTACTAGCTGTGTGACCTTGAGCAATTTAATTAACCTCTCTGAGCTTAAGTTTTCTCATCCATCAGATAACAATAAAAATAATATGCCTAACTCTGGAGTTGCTATGAGAATTAAAGAAGTTAATATTTGTAATGTACTTAGAATAGTGGCAAGCACACAGTAAATGCTATAGAAGTATTTGTTCAATTAATAATAAATGAAGGCATGAATCCAGTCCAGCTCCCAGATCTGAAACATCAGAGGTTCCAGGTTCCCAGAACGGCGAGGCCTCTCCCAGCCTTGTGTCCATGCCAGTCCCTGAGAACTGGCTGCCTCTAGGTGGAGGTATCACGCACCACCCTTGCACGCATAGCCACTCACTCACATGGGCCTGAGTGAGACCCCCGTGGGAGAGCCGCGGACAGCCCCTGCCTGAGCCTCCTGTGGCCGCCTCCAAGGGCTGGAATTCACAGCCAGCGCGTGGGCAGATTCAATTGGACAATCTCCTGTGTGATGGCTTCCTCTGTTCAATTACTACTAAAATTCATCAGACGGAACTGAGAGGTTTTAACGCCTGTAATTGTGGTGAAAAACACTCTGTAATTGGTCTCTCAAATGAAAACAGGGGGGACACAGTTGAAAATGAAACCGCCTTGCCCCTGAACAGTCCGACAGTGATGGCTCAGATGTGCTTCCCAGAGTCAGGGGGTCTCCCCCACTCCACGCCTAAAACCCTCACCCGTTGGACTCCCCTGGGTGGGGAGGCCCAACGGCTCTCTCTCCCTGCCTGGGCTGGGGTGCAGTTATGGGGGTGGGTACGCTGGCAGCCTCCTACAGATCCGCCACCACCCTCATCACCCTTGGGCCCCCAGTCCTGGGTGCCCCAGGGAAGCCCAGCAGGCCCACTTAGGTGGCCTGTTATCCCTTTAGGTGCAGATGATTTCACACCTCTGGGCCTTTGCTCCTACTGGTCTCCCTCTGCCGGGGTTCCGTTTCCACCCACGTCCCATCCACTTTCGCTTCTCATTTTACCTGTTGAGAGGAGCCTTCCTTCCCTTCCCCAGACAGAGTTAGCAACTTCTGCCTTCTGTTATAGTCCCGACACTACAGCTCATTCGACTTTTATACTAATAACAGTACCTGCTCAGATAAGAAGGGGGAGACTTTTAGTTCAAAAGCTGGGGGCAGAATTCCTCCCTGGTCGTTTGTCTGCCAACATAGTGCCAACCCACCTCCCATCCCTATACACACCTGCTGCGCCTCCTATCAAGAAGGAGCATCTACCTTCTGGTCTTGGAACTTGTTTTGATCAACAGAATGTTCTGGAAGAGAAAATGTTCTGATTCCAGGTTAGAAAATCTGTTACTAATCACTCGCTAGGTTTGCCACTCCTGGTGCCTTACTGGTTCAGTTCATTGTCACCACTACCTCATTTCACAGGTGGGCAGACAAAGGCTTGGAGAAGCTACCTGTCTAAGGTCACCCAATTAGCAAAAGGCAGAGGCTGGATTTGAACCCAGGATGTCTGGCTCTGGGCCTATGAACTACACTCCAGGGATCTCTGCTGTGTGTGAATGGGAGACTCAGCGTTTCTTATTTAAATACCAAAACAAACCACAGGCCTGGGGACCTGAGAGCCACAGGCAGCCACACCTGGTCACATTCCCGTTGACGAAGTGCTTCCTGGGTGCCCAACATGCCTTTTCAGGGCACATTATCTTACTCAAGCCTCACAATGACCCAGGGAAGCTAATTCATTTGCCCAGAACCAGCTGGCTGTGACGTAGTGGGGCCACGCCGACCCTAGGACTGGAACCAGTTCCCTAGACCTAATGTGCGCCTGGATCACCCAGGGGGCTTGCTCAAACGCAGGGTGTGGCTCGGTGGCTCTGAGTGAGGCCTGAGAGTCTGCAGTTATTATTATTCCTGTTGTTGTTGTTGTTTTGTTGTGTTTAATAAACCGAAACCGACTTAAAGGCAGAAATGCACAATCCTCCATGTTATGCATGTCAGAGGAGAGGCCGGGGGCCTTCTCTACAGAGATTTGATGGGAAGCAACAGGAAAGGAGAAAGAGGTAAGAAATGGGAGGCTGCCCCTTCCTGCCCACCTACCTGGTACCACACCTTTCATCCTCACATTTCCCGTCTTTTTACTACCACTGAAAATATTCACATTGCCAGTATTTTTATTAGCATTATTACAGCTCAAAGCAGGAGCCTCGAAGTGGTCAAGTAACCGGCCCAAGGACACCGAGCCAGGGGACACACATCCAGCACCGTGCCCGGCTCTCCCTGGCCCGGGCAGGAGCGAGCTTGCTGGTTCTCACCCCTCCCTGAGTCCTGGGCCATGCTTTCCCCGGGGAGCCAGGAAGGCACACTCCAGCAAACGCGAGGTTTCCGCCCCCCCCCCCCGCCCTTCCCGTGCCCTTCCGTGGGCCACAGCCTTCCTCTTCTCTTAGCTCTGAGGTCCCGACTTCTGCTCTCCACGTGGGGAGTCCCAGGTGGTCTGTGGCTGGGGAGGCTGAGCCAGCAGAGGGGCCCACACAAGGTGGAGGGCTGTGTCACCACAGGCTGAGAACACACAGACACACAGGCACACGCACGCGCTTTCCCATGGGAATCCAGCCCAGCCGCGGCCCGGTCCTCCAGCCAGGACCGACTTTCTCAGGAAACCTGGATGGGCCAGGGACCTGGGAATTGGCAGGAGACAACTGGAGGCCTCCAAGGAGGGAGAGAGGAGGGGAAGAAAACAGTCTGCGGACCGAGTCTGAGGTTTCTGCTGATCCCAGCAGACCGGGGACCTCCTGTCCCTGCAGAACCGAGGGCAGAAATGGGCAGGAACCAAGCCCTGGAGAGAGAGGGTTGACAGGCCCGAGTCAGAGACAGCAGAGGGCAGAGACACAGAGGTTGAGAAGGGTTTTGTGAAGAGAGGCTTGGGTGGGGAACTGCAGGCACGAGGGGCACAGCAGAGGACAGAGGGACGTAGGCTGGCCCCTCCAGTCCTAGCCAAGCCCTCAGCTGGACAGGTACCGAATTCCGGCCTCCACAGCCCAGGGTAATCAGGGTCACCTTCTGATGACTCAAACCAAGCTGGCAAGAGGCTGAGGGATGAGCCATTGGTCAATGAAGTGATAATATTCACTGAACCAGGAACACAGCACTTACTAAGAGCCGAACAAGCCCTCAGCCCAGGTGAGCTGCGGCTCTCGTGACTATATCCACTGCTCTGAGGGAACGGCAGAAGTCTACACCCAAAGGAAATTATGAAATACCCCCAAAAGGCTGCCAGGAACAAGAGCAGGCCAGGGCGTAGGTGGTCAGCTCGGAAGGGCGGGGTGGAGTCCAGTGGGCCCTGGGACCCAAGGGATGTCCTTCCTATCGCCCTGCAGGATCCCCACCCTGCCCCTTCCTTCTGTCTTGTCCACACCTCCACGGCCTGGGAATCTGGCAGCCGCTCCCTGGCCGGAGGCAGGGGCTGGGGGCGCTTCCTCAGGAAATGAGGCCCCGTGGAAACCCGGGCCCAGCGCGGAGTGCCGGCTTTTCAGGCCCCGGAGGCCCATTTCTCTGCCACTGAGAACATGCCACAATCAAAGGCCCTCCGAACGCTTCCCCAGATGTCAGCTCGGATCTGCTTTTTATTGTCAAACAGGCAGAAGAGTTCTCCATTGAGCCTATTCTTTGCCATTGGCTCTGTGACATTCCAATTATCCCAGGCTGGTCGCCATGCTAGGGACTTCGTGCCTGCTCTGAAAAGCAAAGCGACTCATCTGAGGGCCTTGGCACAGGCCACAGGCTCAGCACCCACCAAAGACCTGCAAGGGAGCCCAGGAAAAACACACCACCGCACAGGGGCAGCTCTTCCCCACAACACCTGGCTGGGGCCCATCTGGCACCCCCACCCTACTGGCTGGACTTAGCCTCGCTTCACAATGAGCCGCCCGCCACCCTCCACCCCGTCCGAGCCAGGGGGCTCTGGAGAAGACCTGGAATGGCTAATGCCCTTCACCATCAATGAAGACAACGTCAGGGGCCACACACCCTCCTCTTATCGCCACTAGCCCTACAGTAGCATCAGCATTTATTAAGCACTTACTATGCGAAAGGCACTGTGTCACGCGCTTTATATGAATCAGCTCAAGTCTCTTCATCCTCACAACTACCCTGTGAATTAGGAACTATTAGTATCCGTCTTGTGCAAAAGGGAGGCAGTGGCACAGAGAGGTTCAGTCACTTGCACAGAGGCACGCAGCAGGCTAGTGGTGGAACCAGGATCTTAACTCAGGATGTCTGACGACAGGGCTCCCCTCTTCTATCACATATAACCGTAATGACGCTCCTTCACGTGCACACAGCCCTTTACAGTTCACTCCACTAAGTTCCCATCCATGACCCTGT
Organism: Mormoops blainvillei; assembly: GCA_004026545.1. Lineage (NCBI taxonomy): Eukaryota > Metazoa > Chordata > Mammalia > Chiroptera > Mormoopidae > Mormoops > Mormoops blainvillei. The sequence goes on along the minus strand of PVJD01006069.1, from coordinate 25,745 downwards.
GAGGTAGTAAGTGTGGCGTAACTCCCTCTTTACAGAAGAGCAAATTGAGATGCAAGGACTGGTGGGCATCAGAGCTGGGGCTCTTTGAACACCAGCCTGTAGTTCCCAGATCCAGAACTCATGCCGGGGCCTTGCTGCCCTGTATCACGGGATGAGTCTTAAGTCGAGTCCGGAGCCTCAGTCTCTGAGGACGCAGCTGGCAGCTGTGGAGCCCAGTCCTTTCCTGATCTCTTAATCCCTGAGACACCTGGTCCAAGCCCCTACAACCCAAGTCTTTGATTTTCCACCTGCCCGGCACCCAGTTGGCCCCCAGCACGCTGTTGCGTGGTCTTCTGGAGTGGGTTTCTGCTTGCTTCCGCATCCAGTGGGTTAGAGGTAGAGCTGAGACAGTGGCACCTCCCTGCCACAGTGCCTGAGGAGCACGCAGGGCTGTTAGGAGGATGGGCAGGGCTGGTGGGAGAGGGCTCCAGAGAGCGAGCCCAGCGCACTGAGCTTCCAACTGAGGATCTCTTTTGCAACACAGCAAAGATCCCACATCCACATGCAGGAGAGCTTGCAGCGACTTCAGCGTGGCCCAGAGCCAGCAGCCTGGGAGGATGAGGGCAGGGAAACCGGGCAGCAAGAGAACAGATCTCAGCCGAGGGTGCCAGAGCATGCCTCGTAACAGGACAGTGGTACAGGCTTCAGAATGTGGGGTAGTTTGGGGCTAAGTCCCCTTCCCCTCACTGCTTGCTGCTAACAGCAGCAGCAGGGACGTCTTGGGAGACCCAGCCCTCCCCCACAAAGACCTGCAGGGAAGCATATAGGGTGGAGATGAGGTAGAAGGGGGAGGCAGTGACAACTAGGATCCTCTATGGTGACAGTTGGACCCACTGAGGCCCCCCACCAAGCTACCCATATTTCAAAAGAGTTTTTCTAACAACACCCTAAATATTTTAAGTAATAATCCCCTCATTTCCAGTTTTGACTAGTCATAACCATTCAGAGCTCTCTGGCCAGCAGGGTGACCCCTATGTTTTAGGTAACTTGGGTGGCCTGATGGCTGCTTGTTGAAATATTAAATATAGTTTGAGAACACTTCCTGGCCGGTCTGTGGCTGGATCTGCCTCGTTCAGGGCTATTTCCCCAGGGAACTTGGTACATGAAGGGTTTCAATAAATATTTGTGGAGGGAAGGAATGAATGAATGACTGATCAACCCCCATGAAGACCTTCATAGTCATCTCAGCTTCTGGAAACTCCAGATTATTTATTCCTGCCAATATAATCTCCTCCTTACATTTAAGGACATCCCCACCCCTCACCTGGAGTTCTCAGAAAAAGCCATCATCAGTCCACAGTGTCATTCATTCTGCTGTGGCCACAGAGGGGCACATGGGCATACACAGACACGATATGACCGGGAGCACTTGTGCAGGACACACACACACACACCAGAAGCAGCACGGAGGGCTGCCAAACCAATAGCAGCAGAGCTGTTGCTCCCAATTAAAATCAGAGTATAAAAGGGAAGAGAATTTATCTGTAAAACCACAAAGCCACAGAGAGGTCACTGGAAAAGCCTCTAAGCTTGTTTACGAAAATACGCAATTATGTATTAACTGTTCTGTGATAATTGCACTAAGCACTTGTTTTTAAAGTCCACACTGTTAACTGTTCAGAGTAAGAAAGGAAACTGGACAGGGAGGAAAAAGCACAGGAGACAGAGGACAAGGCCGTCGACTGCATTCTTGTCTCTCAGTCCAGTGCTGATGGTGGGATCAAGCCTCAGTCTTCGCCTCTGAAAAGTGGGGAGATTGCTCAGAAGATAGTGAGGTCACCTAAGCGAACACTTCTAGCCCAGGGCCAGGCATGGAGACGCCTGCAAACAGGGGTGGTTGAGGTTCTAACAGGAATCAACTCCTCTCCCTGAACCGCCTGCCTCCGCGATGGCTGACTGAGGCCCAGCTCTACTGCAAGTCTTATGGGACCAAGTAACTATTCCTTGGTCAAACTCTCGGCTCATCTACCCACCTAAGGCTCCCAAGAACCCAGGAAAAGGGGTTCCCAGAAGGACTCTGACAGAGTCCCTTCAAAATAGCAGCCTTAGCGAACTCTGGGTCCGGCAGTATATCGGTTCTTGAAAAAGAAAATAAACAACTTTGTCCTTGAGATGAAATTACTTTTATTTTCTTTATTCACATTTCCTGGCAACTCTCTGGTCCTGCCTATTTGGGAGGTCCTTGGGAATTTTCAACTCATCAGGCCAGGAAGGAGCCAGGAATAAGACCTTTTTGAGTTTCTACTGTTTTCCAGGGATCATGATAGAGTACGTCTAAGATCACAGTGTCTACACCTCATCTCTAACATGGGAAGAATGACGGTAACTAGGGTAGTTAGGAAGATTAAAGGTTTGCTATAATTATTATTCATAATTCTCACAACAACAAAAATAATAGGTAGGTAAGGGCTCAGAGAGGTTAAGTAATTTGCCCAAGGGAACACAGCTGGGAAGCAACAAAGCTGGGATTCAAACCCAGACAGCCAGACTGTCCACCACCTTACACTGTTTCCGTTTGCTAAGTGTCCAATCATAGGCTTCCTACTACCTTCCAGAGACCTAAGCCCAAGCCAGAGGTGTTGGGATTTTTCCATGGTGGACAACCAAGAGCACACAAATACATGAACGGGATCAGAACCAGGGGGATCTTAGGAACCATACGAAGAAACGGGGAAATGCCCCAGGAAGAGAAGAGACTTTCCAAAGCCAAGTGGTAAATCGAGACTCAACTCTCAGTCTGCTTTTTTCCAAGCATTCTTGCCTTCGAACCACACAGATGAGATCATTGTCAATCCACTGTGATGTGGCAGAGCCCGGGTCACAAGCTGCCATGCACTAGCTGAATGGTCTTACTTAGCCTCTCCATGCCCCAGTTTCCCCATCTGCAGACTGGGAATGAAACTGCATTTACAGGTGATTGTGAGAAATAATAATCTATGTAAACATTCCGGCAACATTCTAAGGGCTCCATAAAGTTGTGTTTAATCTGGTTTAGGTTTGGGGGCTTTACTTTTGTCTTATTTCCTTATCAGATCACGGAAGCCCACTCCTTGCTGGATATAATCACCTCAACATGACTGATTTGTGCCTTCAAATAGATACCTTCCCTTGGCAGAGGACTCACAGGCTTTCGAGAGAGTGGCCCGAGGTCATGGCTCTGCCCCCTCCACTCGCCCTTTCCTTCCTTCCCTCTCTTTTCCCTCCTTCCCGTCTCGCCACCCCATTTTTCTCACACGCAAAGACCTCTTCCCTCCAGGCCTACAGCATGGACCCTGCACTTCTGAAGGAAGCCAGCACTGAATAGATTTAGCAGGTTCTGGTAAATGTCACGTTTATTTTGGTGCCAGTGGAGTCACTGCATTTTAATTAAGACCCCACCCCACCCCTACCCCTGCCCCAGATGTTGCTGGTAGGAGGGGGACCACACGTTCTGCTGCCACCTTGCAAATGTAGTTCGATAAACAGGCACTGGAACGTGATGCCAGATTGGGCCGGCCAGCTTGCCCCTGGCTTGGGAACAGTTTCTAGGGGCTCGCTTTGCCAGCCAGGACCTCTCGAGCCTCTTTTCCAATCTCAGTCTCCCCATCTGAAGCTGCTGCATGCCAATGCTCCCGGCTGGTGGGGGTGGGAGGGTGGGGGTGAAGGGATAGAGGGGGCTGGGCCCCATGGAGATGCGCAGTCCTGTTTGCTGATTATGACTGACTCCTGAGTTGCAGGCCCAGGCAGCAGGCTCGGGGAGCCTGGGAGAAGCTGAAGTGGGTGGCTGAGCTGGCAATTCTCCCACGTCAAAGAGTGAGGGCCACAGATTGGGCTCCTTGTCCCAGAGGCCCCACCCAGGAGGGCCTGGCCTGGGAGGGAGGAGGGTGCTGGGGAGGACAGGGCCAGTAGCACAGACCTTCCTTTCATCCCAGCCTGGAGTGATTGGGGGAGATGACAAAGGACCACAGACCTGGCTCCCACCCTCCCACCCGCCCCCTCTGCAGCCGACTTCAAACGTCTCCCGGCTGGAGCCCCTCATGAGGTGATGGATTGGCGTTAGGTGGCAGCCCCTTGAGAATCGCTCCCACACACACTGTACAATCAAATCCACCCTTTCTCTGCATTTTGCTGAGCCTAGGTGTTCTCTGGGTTCCTATTGTCTATGGGTTTTATGCTCCCGGAGCTTTTTTTTTTTTGTCATAATCCTGAACCGAAGGCTGCATGAAAACACTATGGCTGCAGGCAGAGGGAGGAAGAGTGAGAGGAGCAGACGACGCTGGAGGCAGACTCTGGGACACGATGCCTCACGTCTCCGTGGCAGGGCAGATGTCATCGTCGGGGTCTTGCAGAAGCAGACCCCGAGACAAGGATTTGAGGGCAAGCAGTATATGTAGGAGGCGACCCCAGGAAGCCTCACAGGGGACAGAAGGAAGCTAAAGGTGCAGGTGAAGAGTTGCCACTGTGGGAACTCTTGGGGGGCCAGCGTAGTGCACGCTCTCCTACGTTATCCCACCTAAGGAACAAGGGAGCCCGGTACTTGCACCCGGCTCCCATCCCTCACTGGCGGAGGGTCCCTCCTCAGGCATTAACTCCAGCTTCAGGCGCTCTGTAAAACTGGTCTCAAGGTGGTCAGGGCACCAGTTATTTTGTTCATCTTAGAAGTGAGGTCACTGAGGCTCAGATAGGCAAAGAACATGGCGCACTGTCATATCATCAGGCAGCCACTTTAAAATGAAAATTATTTATCTTCTAAGACCCGACTCAAACTGACCTTCTCCCTAAAACTGTTCACTGCTTACTCCATCCCAGAAGAAATCGCTGTTCCTATAACATCTTGTCTGCACTTCGGTTTGGACAGCTGTCACATGGCATTGTGATAACCCTTTACCAGTCTCTTCTGATACACCAAGAGCTGTATGTAAAGTGCCTCATGCTCCCTGCAACTTTGTGTCACCCGAAGCTAGCACTGGGCATGACACACATAAAAGCTTTGCTGAATTGCATTGAACGACAAGGTAAAATTGTCCTCCATGACATACCAGAGCAAGGAAGAGTTAGCTCCTAAAGCATGAGGTGAAAAGAGGCTATCAGTCAATGCAGAAAGGGCATTCCATGTAAGAAGAACCAGCTATGAAGAGGCAGGAAGGGAGGTTTTGAGGGAATCCCAAATAACTGTGTATGTGCAAGTGTGGGGAGGTGAGAAATGTAGCTGGACAGGTGAGCAGAGGCCAGACAGACCATGCCGATTTCCACGCCGAGGAACGACATCACCGTAAAGCAGACAGAGGACTCCCCCCAAAGCTTCAATAGGACCAGATGCGCCATTAGGGCTTTGGGTGGGAGAGGATGCTTCTAACCAGAACGAAGTCACCAAAGCTCAGAAGAATTGGCACGATGCTGGAATCCCAAGCAGATGAGAAGACTGAAGCCAGAAGCTTCTGTGATCACTAGCAACTGCAGGGGCACAGAGGTGGACATGCCGCCTGGAGAGCCATATGACAGAAGGAGAGGGGACAGATTAGAACCATTTCATGGTCACCCAATGCTCACAAAAGGAACTGAGGACCAATGAAACATAAGGGCCAGCAAAATAGAATCTGCTGAAAGAGGAAATCAGCACTTCAAATCAATGCAGATGGGGGTAAAGGGCCCAGGGCAGGCTTGGCCCCAAATTCTGTATCTATAAATGGCAAAATCAAATCAGAAGTACAGGGAGATACTAACTTTTTTGAATAACAATACATTCACATAATTTTTCTGACAATTAAGTGATACACAGTCATTGTAGAAGATTTGGAATATACAAAAAACACATCAAAGAAGATTAAAATCACATATCACTCCACCCGTAGATTTTCTTCTATTCTTTTTTTAATCGCTATATATAACATATAAATTTTCCCTAAAATTAGAATTATGACACAGGCACAGTTTTCTTCGCTCCTTTGGCCACTTAACAATATATCCCAAACGCTTCAACCATTTCATTAATTATGAGTCTATACTAATTTAATAGCTGCACAGTTTCCATATTATATAGGTGCTGTATTGATCTGTTCAACCCCCTATTGCTGGACATGTCAACTCTTTCCGGCTTGTCACTATTCTCTATAACCATGCAGTGAGCACTCTTCTACAAACAACTGCTCCTCAGGATAAATTTCCGAAAGCAAGGTTACTGGGTCAAAGGATATGGCCATTCCGTGGGTCTATGATCACGCTTCAAAACTGGCCTCCAGAACGCCCCCACGCTGATGAAGCGGAGAGTCTAGGCCTGCCCCGTTCAACACGGTGGCCACAGGCCCCACCCGGCTCCTCATATTTAAGTCAATTAAACTTCAGCCCAATTCAAAATTCAGCTCCTCGGTCTCACTGGCCACGTTTCGAGTGCCCAATAACTACATGGGTCGGGGATGACCATATTGGGCAGCACAGATTTAGAACATTTCCGCCACCGCACAAAGTTCTGTTGGACAGTGCTGCTCTAGACCATAGAGAGGACAAAAGACAATTAATGACATAAGTAAATGTTAGATGGTGATATAAGCCAGAGGAAAAGATGAAGCAGAGTAAAGTGGGGAGGCTGGGAATTCTGGGCGGGGGGAGGGTTTGCCATTTGGGTAAGTGACCAGCAGGAAGAGAAGAAGCAAATCTTATAGATCACCTGAGAGAAGATGCATCTGGGCAAAGGGAACAGGAGGTGCAAAGGCCCTGGGGTCATAGTGTGGTTGGCATGTTCAAGGAAGAGCAAGGAGACTAGTATGGCCAGAGTAGAGTAAGAAGGTTGGAAAGAGATGGAAGGTGAGATCACAGAGGCAACTCTGCAAGGTCACGTGGGGCCTTATAAAGTCATGACAAGGACTTTGGCTTTTACTCTGTATGAGATGGAGAATCACTGCAGGAATTTGAATGGAAGGAAGAAATGACCTAGCTGACACTTTTTAAAAGCGCTTTATCTGCTTACTTGAGGTTAGATGGTGGGGGGTTGGAGGCATGGAGGGCAAGCGAGCAGAAGCTAGAAGACCAGTGAGGGGTGTAATGCAATCTTCCAGGGGAGCAATGTGGTAGCTGGAGCCCAGGAGACAGAGGTGGTGAAAGGCGATGGCTTTCTGCATATAGCCTGAAACGGGAGCCCACAGGACTTGCAGGTGCCGCTGCAAACTATTCAAAGTGCTACAGAGAAAAAGCACAGGGATATTGTGCATCACCGGTGAATCTGGAGAAGCAGCCGCTCTAAGCAAGTGAATTTGGAGCCAAGATGAGAGATCTGAGTAGGAGTTAATTTGGCAAAAATTTTCCAGATTCCTTGCCCAGTCACCTACAGCCTCCTGATAACAAGAAGGGGGAAGGGAAGTGAGTGGGGGCTGTTTCCTCCGGGGAAAGGAGAAACTTGCTGCAAAGAGCTGGAAACAGCCCAAAGAGCCGTGTTTTGTTACATGCGTATCTGCAACCCAAACAGCTCTGCTGTGATGGGCCTGTTCGTCATAGATCAGTTAGTGGGTAGATTGCTTCGCCTGGATATGGAGTTTAGACAATGACAGCGCGGATAATGGGGCCCGAACACTGCTAGGAGCTCATCAGGACTCGGCAATGACTCTGCGGTGCCGACTGAAGAGCAAGCATTTGGAGTTATTACTCAAGGCTCGTCTCTGCAATTAGATGATTGCCTAACCTTAATATGATCAATCTTGCCGGATGTGAATTGCGCAGCTGTAACCACAAAATAAAGTGGCATTTCTGTTTTCTTGTTGAACACAAACATTATATATGCGCAAGTCATAATTTTATAACGGTCGCTTGTGGCACAAGAAAGAGCTTTGTCAGTTAGAAGATGCAGTTGAGAAAAAAACATCAATGTGTGTATTTGTCTGTGTGCAGCACAAGTGCTTAAAGAGACAGTCATGTCAGGCTTTGCCTTGGGAAATACTGCTTTGCTGGTTTTGCTTCTCCTGTTTTCCTTTGTACACATCCATTTTGAGGCCAGGAAGTTGGAAAACCTGGAGCCCCTCTGGAGCCCTCCTGGGACAACACAGCTTTGCTCTGACACATTGAAAGTCACAGGGAATCAACTGGATATTCATCAGAAATTGCAAACCACACCCTGTTCATCAAGCTCCATTGTTCCGCAGGGACGTGAGCTACCACTCCGGCTCTTCTGATTCGAGATCCTTGCAGAAATCTTAGCCCGCCCCCCAAAGGCCCAGCTTGAGGGACTACAGGGACACAGCCCTCAAATGCCCTCTCTCCCTTATGGGCTCAGGGTGCCTCGAAGGAGCTGTGACAAATGGGAAGACCAGTGATCTTGTCAAAGTAATGTACATGGAGCCGGAGCTGCCATGCTATGTCATATGCCTCAAATCTTTGGAATATTAAAATGGGGCACAATAACCTTCGACCTGAGCCTAGGACAGCATTGTGTCCCAAAGAACTGTTTACAAAGATAAGAAAGCAGTTACTATGATTACTGGACTGGTATCGACTGCACTAAAAATTAAAAACATTGCTTAGAATTAACATCTAAGCAATGTTTTTAATTGCACATCTAAGTGTTGTGTTATCTGACCCAATAGAAACGCCTTCCTCCTACTGATGTCATTGTTCCCCTTCCTTTTGTCTCATAAGTACTCACTGCCTCTCCACATCAGAACACCACTTGGGCTTCTGCCTGAATCAGTGCATCTTGAGTAGCTATTCTTATTGATCTCAATAAATGCTTGTTGCCTCTCACTTTGAAAGGACTTTTTATTTTTAAGTTAATATATTTAAGACTAAAGCAGTATGATGGAATGTCAGGAGATGAAACCTGGTGGCCAAATACGTTGAGTGAGTGAGTGCGTGTGTGTGTGTGTGTGTGTGTGTGTGAGAGAGAGAGAGAGAGTGAGTGAGAGGTGAGGGGAGAGAGATGGAGACAGAGACACAGAGACAGAGACAGAGAGACTGAACAGCAGCATCTGACCCAGGCGGTGACTTCACGGCTGGTGTCTCAGGCTGAGTTTGCAGAGGTAAACACTGAGGTAGAGATGGATGTGCAGGAGCACTATTTTAGGTGGTGCTCTTGGCACCAGGGCCCGTGGGGAAGGAAAGGCGGCAGGAAGGGGCAGAGGAGGTGATGGGCTGCGGTGCGCCTTGTGTTGTGGCCTCAGCTGACCCCAAGGGGGCTCTAAAGCTAGAACACGCCTTTGGAGCTGTTCCAAGGTGGGGCAAAGGGGCCAGGCCTTTATACCCTGCACTGAACAGTCACTGGAGGTAGGCTACCCTGGGAAGCGATGTGACCTTGAATGAGGTAGCCCACTTCAGCCAGGGTAATTCCTGAAGAGCGCTGACAGCTCAGAGCTGGCAGCTGACTGCCTCCCCCGCAGTGAGGGTCATAATTTTATAATGGTCACTTACGTGTCGGTTAGAGGGTGTCACTGCTGCAGTCCCGAGTAGGGGTCTGTCTGGGCAGCATGAGAGAGCATCGCCAACGCCAAGTGAAGAATTTGAAAGTAATGAGAACTAACATAAGGGGAAAGCCAGAGACTGTCCTGGAGTGAGAAAGAATCAGGTGTGGGCCAGGAGGCCGGTGTTCCAAGATAGAGGCAGGCTCAGGTTGGGTCCCTCCATTTCAAGCCCCCGACGCCCCCAAACAACCATCTGTCTTAGAACTTTGCCAAATGGCCAAGCCAGGCGAAAGCAAACATCTAGAAAGCAGGTGCCTGAACAGAAGGGACCTCATGCAACTGGTGTGATCACCTGACAACGCACGTTTGCAGAGCACCCAGTGCATGCGCAGCCCCGTGCCGAACGCTGGAAGTGCACTATCCCCACCAATCTTCAAGACGAACTTAGACACTAGAAAGCTCAAAGTGGGCCTCTTCAGTCAGAGGCCATTATCAGCGAGTCCCCGGCCTCTGCCTCCAGCCCCGTACCTCTCTCCTGAGCTCCAGATCCACAGGTTCATTTCCCTGATGGACACCTCTGCTTGGACATCCACAGGACACTCAAACTCACATGTCCTAAACCGCCCTTGTCTTCTACCCTCAAACCTGGGTGTCCTCTTCTGTCCCGTGTTTCAGTTAATGGCACAGCATCCACCCAGTTGAACAGGGCAGGACATGTCATCTTTGACTCCTGGTCGCCATTACACCCGCACATCCAACAGGTCCTAGGGGTTCTACCTCCTTTGTAAATGTGGAATCCCACCACCTCTCTCCATGCCCATTACTTCACCTCACTTTAAGCTCCCCTTATGTCCAGGACACCACTCTCCTTGATAAGTCTGCCGGCCTCCAAACTTGCCCCTTCCAATGCCTTCTCCTTGTACAGACACAAGGTCTTTCTAAAACATCAATCTGATCACAACTCTCCTCTACTAAAACCCCTTTTACATCTGCCCCTAGTCTTCAGAATAAAGCCTGCATGTCTCTTCTCTCTCTCTCCTGCTCACACACACCTACACATGCATTTACACTCCATATTTGTGCTCTCCAAAGCAGTAGCCATTAGCCACACATAGCTATTGGACACTTCGGAATGTCCCTAATCCAAATTGAGATGTGCAGTAAGTGTAAAATATACACCAGATTTTGAACATCTAGAGTGAAAAGAAAGAATCTAAAATATCTCACTGATAAGTTTGTATTGAATACATGTTCAAATGACAATATTTTGGTTAATTAATGCTAATATCTGGTTCATTAATTAGCTTCACCTGTTGTTCTTCGCTTTTTAAATGTGGCTACTAGAAAATTTTGAATTATACATGTGACCTGCATTCTGTTTCCATTAGACAGAGCTGCTCTGGTCCCTCGGGATGGAAGGCCACCCTCCCATCCCACCAATGCCTAGGAGTTTTCTTAGCTCAGGGGTCAGGAAATATGCCCTAAGAATTTAAACTGGCCTAATATAAAAGAAAATGATCATTGCAGAGTGTAGCCCCTGTCTGTAAGAGGCAGTTAAGAGGTAGCCACGAGGGAGAACTTTGTTTTGGGGGCACTAGTGAGCCCTGAGCCAGCAAAGGCAGGAGAACCAAGAGTTCTGCATAAAAATGCCAAGGGCTCTGTCTCCATCGTGAGCTGCAAAGCTGCACGGGGTGTGCCAGCGACGAGGATAAACCTAGCCACTTCTCCGAAGATGGTTTGTTCAGGTAGATGAGTGTTTGGTGGGTGTGGGTTCAGATTACACTGGGGGGCCGGGGATCAGTCCCCACAGGTCAGAGGTTTGGGGTCATCCAGTCATGGGGAGTAGCCAATACCAGACTCCAGAGTGGATGAAAGAGAACAGCTCTTCCTCCGAGAGAAAAGGACGAATGAACCTTAAGAAAGGGAGCAGGGCTCAGAAACCCCTTCCAAGTCCCTTTAATTGTTGGCACTCTCGCTGGGACCCTCCGAACAGTCATCCCTCACGGAGTTTTGAATATTTTCTTCTGAATGATCATTTCCATCAGGTACCATCAACAGTACAATAATGTCCGCCGCACTCTAATAGAATTGCACAGGGGGGATGGGGAGGGGAAGCAGGAAAGGGAAGTGTGGTCTCCCTGTCACGATGCTCCAAGGAACAGCCTCACACTGAGAGGGCTGGGCCTCCCAGGATTCTGGTGACGAGCAGAGATCCATGATGGCACTGGGAGCAGCCAGGGGGAGCACTGAGCATGGAGCTGCAAACTGACGGGAGGGTCGGGGCAGCTGAGAAACACCCCTGATTCCCAGTCTGCCCTGGAGGAAGATGGTCTTGGATGGGAGACGTGCGCTTACCGCATCCTGCTTCCCCTTCTTCCCAAGCTGTGCCTCGCTCCTTCTCTCCCTGGCCACTGCCTCCCGCCCCTTGTCTTCAGGACTGAATTCAGGCATCACCTCCTCCAGGAAGTCTTCACTCATTGCCCCCAGTCTAAGCAAGGTGTTCTTCCTCGATCTTCCTATAACACCCGCTCATGACTCCATTGTCACCATCTGTCTATTTAACTCAATTCCTCAACAGTGGGCGCATTCAGGGCAGGAAGCTCATGTGGTTTATCTCTGTCACCCCAGAGCTCAGCTCAGGCTCTAACACACAGTAGGTGCTCAGTGGACATTTGCAGAATAAATGAACAGCATTGCACAGTCTTGGATATGAAAGGAACAGCCTATAACTCTTCAAGCCCCATCTGAGGCTCAACTCACTTCTGATTTGCAGCTTGACCATCTACAGTTTCCAGAAATAACCCCTGTTCTCTCCAAAGCTCTAGGACAGGAGGGGATGATGGGACGTCTGGAGGCCCTCTGATGAGAGAGTTTTTCCTAATTCTCCCATCATCTAAACAAACTGGGATCCTGATTGATAGAAGAGTCATTTTTACAAAGACTAGGAAAAATGGCTTTTAATATCAGTTTTTAAGAAAGAAAGTATGGCCCCTATAAACTGTTAAACTTCACTTTATTGACCATAAATCTGTATTTTGCTCAATGCAAAAGTTTTTCATCTTGTACAGAAAAGTGCTGAAACAGCGACAACTGCCGAAAACAAGAAGTTTTCTCTTACGGACAATTTATATGAAAAAGTTATTGAATTTCTGGTTAGCGAGGCCAGGCCAGGCATCTCGCAGCTCCCCACTCAGGGCCAGGCCACTGGGCACCAGGCGCGACCCATTGCTGATCAATGTCAAGAGAAAATTAACCAATTGTAAGTCTATTAAGTTGTGGCCACCAGGGATTTCAAAGCCCAGAGCAAAGATGTGTTTCTCCCAGAGGACATTAAAGTGAGGCTCTCTTTGCTAGAAATGCAACCAGCCTTTCTGCCAAAGGGAGGGAGGGAGGGAGAGAAGGGCGGACTTCAGGGAATGTCTACGAGCTACCAGGTGCTTTCGCAATTCCTGTCTCCTTGAATCCTTGGAAGGACTCCAGGAGGTATGCTTTACAAGTGAGCCGGTGGAAAATTAGAGAGGCGAAATAACTTACTCAAACCCTCCCAGCCAGGAAGTTGCTCATTTTCTCTGAGCCTCAGTTTCCCCATCCGTACAAAGTTATTGCTCAGGAAATGTTAGCTTCCTTCCTGAAGTCAGGGATTTGAAGCCAAGCCAGGCTGCCTCTAAGACCCATACTTTCCCCACTGCAGAAACTACTTCCTTATCAGTCTCCCTGAAGCCAGTTTCCTTAAGGAAGTGGCTAGTTGGACATCCTGTGTATACAGGGGCCAAGGAACAATATGTTGCACAAAGAAAGTCAACACCATAAAAAGTTGTACATTTTGACAAGAAGCTGGCAAGATCCTTCAAAGCACCTCCTCTCACTGTTTCAGGTGCCAGGAATTTTACCATTAGAGCTACACATTTATGAATTAAGATATTATCCCATAACAAAATGAAAAGACTCCTCAGTGAGTTAACTTATTTTTTAAAAATCCATAATACTAGAACTGGAAAGAGTTCTAGCCTCAGAATTATCTAGCCCAAGGAGATTGGTTGTGCCTGTCTGCAAGGCTGTGTTGAGAAAGATTCTGAGGTAGGATCTAGGATCAGCAGCAAAGAATGTGGTATCCTATTAGTAACGCCTGCTTCAGGCAGGAAAGCTTCTTCAGTGGTCTCCTAACCTTCAGCCTCCCCTTTCCCCTGAGCCCCTTCAAATTATCCCCCGCCACAAAGCTGCCAAAGTGATCTTTCTAACACAGAGACGTTAATCCTCCAATTCACAATCCTTCAATTTATCTGTAACAAAATATAAATCCCTACACGAGCCTCCCCTACTTCTCTCTCCAGCTTCATCTCCTATCACTTCTCTCCCATGTTAAACCCCAGCAGCACTGCATTATTTTCATTTTCCCAAGATACTCCACGTTTTTTCGCATCACCATTTTTCACACTAATCTACCCAGAACAGCTTCTCTCAACCTGCCCAAACAGCAAACTCCTACTCATCCCTCAAAACCTAATGTAAGAGTGTGCCCTGTGAAGCCTTCCTTGACACCCCCAGTAGACTTACATGCTCTTTCTCCAGGGTTCCCCCTGCACCCTTTAGATTCTATTATTAAGCCCTTATTGCATTGCCATGAGCCTCTTAAGAACGGGAGCACACAGCTTAGATCCTAACACAATTAACAGACAATAAATTTTGAGTGTGTGAATGACTGAATGACTTTCCTTTCCCAATGCACGTGTTTGCTCATCACCCCTTGAAACCAGATTGGCCTTTCAAACAGACATCAAAGATGGCGGCATAGGCAGACATGACTTGCCTCTTTGCACAAGCACAACAAAATTACAACTAAAGTATAGAAAAACCATCGCTCAGAACCAACAGAAATCGAGTTGAATGGAAGTCTGACAACTATAGAACTAAAGAAACTACATCTAATCAGACTGGTCGGAGGGGGTCCAGACATGGTACAGGCTGGTCCCACACCCACGTGTGGTGGGTAACAATTCGGGAGGGATATCTTGGGAGCAAGGAGTCCAGCCCTATACCAGGCCCCCCAGCCCAGGGTTCCAGTGCCAGGAAAATAAGTCCCCACAACTTCTGGCCACAAAACCCAGCAGGGATTGGATCAGTGGAACAAACTGCTGGTGTGCAGGGGTAGGTTGAGATGTCTGGCATCAAGGCCAGCAGAGGCCATTGTCCCTTTTTGAGGTCCTCTCCCCACAGGGCTGGCTGGCTGGTGCCTATCTAAGATTCTATCAATCTGACTAACACTGTTTGACCTGCCTTGGAGATCCCCAGAGACTCTGCCCCATCCAACTTATGGGCCCACCCAAGCTGCTTTTCCATGTGAATGGTCTTGGCTCTGCTTCACAACTTCCCAGATCCTTTCAAACAAGCAACAGCTGGCCTCAGTGAGCCCCAGGCCCAGAGCTAGCAGCCTAGATTCACAGCTTGGCTTCGCCTGGAAATCTCCAAGCCCAGCACAAGTAGCAGCCCTCTCAGATTGCTTTACAGCTCAGGCAGGGTGGCCCTGGGCAAAACACAGGTGGGGGTTGACCTTGATCTGCACCACTGGGAAACCCCAGGGCCAGAGCACCCAGTGGACAGCTACAGACCACTTCGGAGCACCACCACCCTGCCCCTGCACAGCTGATCCTCCAAGGAGGGTGGAAGTTGGTGGTCAGTGGTCACAGCCAGTCCTTGCAGCTGACTGGCCTGGATAAATCCCTCCCATTTATCTGCCAGTAGCAACCAAGGCTCAACTACAAGAAGAAGGTGTACTCAGCGCACACAAAGGGCACACCTCAAGTACCCAGCTTGGGTGACAGGAAAGGCTATGCCACTGGACCCTACAGGACACCTACTACATTAGGCCACACTACCAAGACACAGAGTCAAAGCAGCTCTCCCTAATACATAGAAACAAACGCAGGGAAGCTGCCAGAATGAAGAGACAAAGGAGCATGGCCCAAATGAAAGAACAGATCAAAACTCCAGAAAAAGAGCTAAATGAAATGGAGATAAGCAATCTATCAGACGCAGAGTTCAAAACACTGGTTATAAGGATGCGCAAGGAACTGAGTGAGGACCTTAACAGCATAAAAAAGATCCAGTCAGAAATGAAGGATATACTAATTAAAATAAACAACAGTTTACAGGAAAACAACAGTAGAGTGGATGAAGCTGAGAATCAAATCAATGACTTGGAACTTAAGGAAGCAAAAAACAACCAATCAGAACAGCAAGAAGAAAAGAAAATCCAAAAAAACAAGGATAATGTAAGCAGCCTCTGGGACTACTTTAAGCAATCCAACATTCACTTCATAGGGATGTGAAAAAGAGAAGAGAAAGAGCAAGAAATTGGAAACCTATTTGAAAAAATAATGAAAGAAAACTTCCCTAACCTGGTGAAGGAAATAGACATACAAGTCCAGGAAGCACTGTCCCAAACAAGATGGGCAGAAAATGGCCCACTCCCAGACACATCATAATTAAAATGCCAAAGGTTAAAGATAAAGAGATGGGAGGGTGGGTGTGGGAGAATGGCTGAGAGGTGAGGGGATGAAGAAGTACGAATAGGTAGTTACAGAATAGCCATGGGGATGTAAAGTACAGTTCAGGAAAGGGAGTTGCCAAAGAACTTACATGTATGACCCATGGACATGAACACAGGTAGGGGCATTGCCCGAGGGAGTGGGGGGTGCTGGATGGAGGGGGGCAAAGGGGGAAAAATCAGGACAACTGTAATAATATAATCAATAAAATATAATAATAAAAAACCACCAAAAAACACAAACGGACACTCACTCTGCTGACAAACACTTACTGAGATGCTGCAAGGTACAAGGGGTAATGAAACACAGCGCCTGCCCTTGTGATAGTTAATACGAGACACCGACAAACATACATGTAATTACAAAATGAGAAAGATGTGGTGAGGATGAACACAGTGTTGTGATGGCAGGAAGGGGTGGACTGCTTAGTAGAAGTAGGGAAGATAACAGGATCAGACCTGTAGGACCAGAAGGAACCAGATGTGGGAACTGGGGGAAGGGGTCCTAAGCCCACTGAATCCTAGGCACGGAGGGAAGATGAGTGAAGTTTTCAAGGTGGTAGAGAGCTGGGTGTGTCTGGCACTGAAAAGAAACTATGGAGGCTAGAGTGGGGTGCAGGAAAGAAAGAGGGAGTTGGGATAAGGCTGGAGAAGAAGGAGATGCCCAATCATGGAAGACCTTGTCGACATAAGAAGTCTGGATTTTGTGCTGAGGGCTTTAGGGAGCCTTGGGAAGGATATGAACCATAAAGTGACAAGATCTGATTTACTTTTGAAAGAGATCACTCTGGCTCCTTTGTAGTGATGGCAGCAGTGAACTGCAGCCATCAAGACAAGAGATGATGCTGGCTTGGTCATGGATGATGAGAAGAAGTTGATGAATTTGGAGAATATTTTGGAGGGAAAGGCAATAGGACATGATGTCAGCTCCATACTCATCTGGCTCCCATTCAAACTGGATCAGCAAAAAGTCATAAACTCAATCCTTCCTCATAAGACACTATTCTTCAGTCGCTCCTCTGGTCTTCTAACTTTAGTTGAGCCAATTTGCTCTGTCCCAGGAAGAGAGAAGTGGTTGGAAGCATCCAACACACTCAGCCCGATGTGTAAGACCACAGGATGAAGGTCACTGGTTGGCTGGAACCCCTTGAGCCTTTTCAATCACCAGCATAGAGTTGCACAATTCTAGAGTAAGCCCCGATGGCAACTGTCATATACAAAATAGAAAGTGTCCCCCTTTCTCATCAAGCTTTGCTAAGAGTTGAAATCAAATGCTAAAAATGGTGGTATTGGGGGGTATGGGCTTTTAAGGTCTAAAGAAGGCATAGAAAAAATTTAAAGGGCAAAGGAATTTGACCACAGTTGGGTAGGCCTGCTTCTTTTTCAAGGTATTAAGGGGAAACAATATGAAAAAAAGATCTTTAGATCTAGTTTTTAAGTTGGGTTGTGAGTCCATAGGTGTTTGTTTTATCATTATGTTTTATAACTTGGATATAACATATATTCATTTGTATGTATCAAATGTTACACTGAAAAAAGGAAGGACGATAACTTCTTCAGGGGAAAGAAGCGAAACAACTTCCATCTGCTCAATATCCAATGAGCAAATAAGGTAAAAGCTGGAGCAAAACTGTTGGCAGCTTTGAGTTAATGAGCTGAGCCCTAGGAGGCAGGTCAAAACAAAGATTTAAACTCAAATCCCAGGTTCGGGTATTTGTTCGGTAAACACTAGCGAATGTATGCTCTGTGCTCGGTGCTGTGCTCAGAGCCGCCCTTGAAGAGCTCACAGGCCAAAGGGCGAAGCAGAGAGAAATCGTCACTGGAGGTCGTAGTGGTAAGTGCTGATTAAAGCCTGTTCGAAGCCAAGCAGAAGGGATTCGGGAAGGCTTCCCAGAGCCGATGACAAAGGCACTGATCTTACAAAATGAACAGAAGCATTTCAAGTGAGCAAAACAGTGTGAGCTGGTGCCAGCTCGCACCACGGAGAGAGCCAAAATGTGTTTCTCTTTCCAACTCCACTTTAGGCATCATACTAGTGACTTAAAATCCACCATAGTGGGAGTATTTACACCATGAAAATTGGCAAATGCTACAGTAGGGTGTGTATGCGTGCATGTTTCAGGACACCACTGGGGGTTGGCATCAACAGGCCTGGGAAGACTTCTGTTGTGCGTAGCATGGGGGCATTGGGGAAGGTGAGGATAAAGTCAAAGGCCATGGGAGCGGGTGCTTGGGTCAAGAGAGGGAAGCCACACGGAACATTTCCAGGCAGCACAAGCTGGCTGTCCATACTCCACTGGCCTGAATCACAACGGCCCATCCGACTGCGAAGAAAGCTGTGAGCCTAGGAGATCGAGGACATGGGACTGAGGAGGCACACCGCAGACTCTGGCAAGGCACCAAAGTTTCCTGTCAACGCCTAACTCTCTGGAGTTCATCAAAAGCATCTTCAATATGTCACCAGAGTGGACTCTCTTCTCCCCTGCCTCTTTCTCTTCAGGCCTCCAGCCCACTTTCTCTGCACCTTGAACTCTTCCCCATGCGAATCTGGTCTTCTCTTTCGAATAAAAGTGGGAGGGGAGGGAGAGGGTGGTGGCACCACTTTCCTTGAGGACAGAGCATGAACTGTGTCTCCTCTGGCCCTTTGTCCCCCAAAGCCCCCAAGCCAGGAGGTTGTCTGCAGCCTGCCTCACACCCAGGTCCAGATATGTCTGGACCATGTCACCAGACTGGCCCTGTCAGTGGAGATAACGGGTTCTGTCTCCACGAGAACGACCGTTTTCTCTTAGGAAGCCTGGGAGGTTGGTTGGCACCCTCTCCACGTGTCCTGACAGCCCAGCCCGCCTGTAAGGGGAGTGGAGGGACTGAAATTTCACTTTCTCAGAAACAGCAGATTCAGCAGCTGTGGCTGCTACAGGAGACACAGATCCGCACCGGCTTGATTTCTCATGGCCTTTATCACCATACAAAGAGCAGGAGCTATTACACCCTGTCCGGTGGCCAAGGACTCACCTCGTCTGGAGTCGGTGAAATGATACCCCAGCCTCCAGGGTGGCTCAGACACCTTCTTCCCCCAACACTCTCATTGCTGGGATTCTCGCTGCCCTGCCTCAGGAAAGCTGTTCCTAGCCAGGACAGGCCCTGTCCTGGGCATCCAGATGTCCAGAGAACCAGGTCCCTTCCAGAAACTGAGTCAGGTTTTGATCCCACAGGGAAGTCCGTGACAGGGGCCACTGGGTTTGGAGGCAGAGGCCCCACCTCCAGCGTTGCCTGAGCTTTAAGAAGGGGAGGGGGACCTTTCCTTTGGTTCCTTCCTTTCATCCAGGGAGTCCCTGGGGAGTGTAAGCAGGTGGCTGAGCAAGCTGGGGAAGAATGGCTGCCTTGGGAGGGAGCTCCTGGCTCCAAACTTGGAATTCTTGTGCCATATTAAAAATGCGAGGCTCCAGCCAGAGCTGACCCAGAACCTCCCAGGCCTTCCCAGGCCCAGCTGGGACCCCGAGGCCAGATGACAGGGGCTGGGAAATCAGGAACGTGGGGAAGGAAGCAGGTGCCACCTGTCCATGGCTGATCCTCTGCCCCTGGGACTCCCATCTCAGCCTGGGGCGGGGCTTCTTGTTCCTCCTGTCGGGCTCCCTGGTCACCTTTGCCCTAGCCCCTCAGCACTCAGGTAATCTGTCCTCCCCCTCTGTCCTCACCTATGTCCTTCCCTCACAGGTCAAGAAAGGACCCTCAGCGCACCTTGGGCTAAGACATCCTTTTCATAACCCCAGGCAAGGACCCACAGGGTCTGTCTGTTCAGCACACTTACCGAGTCCCCCGGACAGTCCCAGATGTTCTTCCTCCTTCAGCCCTTTGACAATATTACCCTGAACGCCTAATTTGTACACAACCCTGTGCTCAGCTCTGAAGGTAAATAATGACACTGATGAGGTTAGTGTTGAACATTTTTCGATCACCTACTATGAGCCGGACCTTGTCAAACAGGCACTACACTAAATTTGGAGGTGTGTTCCACGTGGTCTCCCAAAGGTCCCCAGCAGTGTCATGCCCCAGTTACCCAAAACAGCAGCCTGCTCATTAACGTACCCCGTGCTGACTTCCTTCCCTTCCCTAGCTCACTCGCAACTGCTGGCCAGTGCTCCCTGGGTCCTCCTCCCACGGTGACCTCTCGCACCTGAATCTGCCATTCAGGATCGCGTTGGGATGAGCCCAGCCTAAAACCGCATTCAAAGCTCATGCCATGTCCCAGTCCTCACCCACAAGTTCCTGCTTAGGCTCCTCCTGCCCCCAGAAGCCCTGTGCCCCAGTTGGCTACATCCTCCTCCTCAAACATGCCAAGGGCACTGCCCCAACATTAGCCCAGGCAGCGGATCAAGCCTGGAACTTCCATCCCAACCCATCCCCATGTCACTCCCGAATGCTGCTCAAAAAAATTCTTTACTCCCAGCAAGGCAAGTTTGAGTTGTCTGTTCCACGAAGCCATTCCAGCCACTCCGGCCCTGGAGCAGAAACGCAGGGTGTGTGTGTGTGTGTGTGTGTGTGTGTACCTCCATCGCCGCTCCTCCTTCCCTGCCTGCAGAGGAGGACCCTGCCTGGGCCAGCTGGGTGTCCCAACCTTTGCCACGTAAATTGAGGAGAGGCACAGGGAGTCAGGGACTGGAAAATGCTGAGAAACACTTGATTTCTTTACTTCTGAAATCCTTTCTCAAGGGAGAAAAAAGGATGGATTCAGGAAAGGGTGAGAAGTGGCAAGAGCCAACAAGGGCTCAGTTTGAGGGAGTTGGGAGTGGTGTGGGGTCAGGGAGAGGTGGGGGAAGGAGGGAGGGAGGGAGAAAGAAGGAAGAGGAGGAGGGGGAGCAGATGGGGGAGCGGGGACAGGGGGAAGAGGGATACAGAAGGAGGGAGAAGAGAGGAGGAGAAGTCAGGGGCTACTCTCGGCCCGCACTGATTGGCTACTGGCGAGAAAATAAGTAAGTCTTCCCTTTGAGTTTCAAGTTTTGCCACCTGTGAAACAAACCTTTCTTTGCTATTTTTTCAGATTTCCATCAAAAGGTTCGTGCTATTTGTGGATACTGGCAACAGCATGACCATAAAACAGGTCAGCTTTTTACACAACACCGCACTTTCAAATCTCAAATGGAAGTTTAAATCTCTATTTTAACCCAGAAACAGAGGTCCCCATTTGGGTCCTTTCCTCAACACCTAATGACTTAACTATCCAGCTGCCAGAAAAGGACAGGGCAGTAGCCATCCCGGGCCTATGTCCATGCTTCTCGGGCCAGAATCAGAAGCAACGCCCCTGCCAGTCCAGCCCCATGGTCCCAGCCCTCTCCCACCTCGCCCTAAGTCTGCCCAGCCACCCTAATGGATTGACCATGGCCTTTGCTGGAGGGGCTAAATATAAAACTTTGCTGCACTCCTCTTGTAAAAGTTAAAAGCTTTTCATGTCTGTGTTAATGTTTTTTTTCTGTCTGCTGGCTCCAGTGACAGACGCGGCATCTTGTGCTGAGTAACTGGAGAGTGAATGGCTGGCAGGGGCTGGGGAGGTAGAAGTAATTTATCTCGGAGAGTTTAAGCAGGATGACATGGCTGGGAACAGGAGGGGGGCAAGGCTGTCACCTGATTACTCATTCCAAGATTTCTCCTCGAGAGAAAGAAGGAGTGAGTGAGGATGAAGGGAACAAAAAGCAAATCAATAAACAGGTTAGCGTCTGTGTCATTATTAACTCTCGACCTGTCAGCACCCCATTGAAGCGATCGCTCGAGGCGGCCTCGGATTTAATGGTCAGTGCAATAGATTTACTGTAAATGTTATCGGAGGCAGGGGCGGGGGCAGGGGGCGCAAGGAGGCCTTCATTGACAGAGCATTGGATTGCGCCTGGATGCATGAAGCCATTTCTGAACGTGCATAAATAACCCAGAGCTTGGGTCCTGGTGGCAGTTCCTCCCTCTGGTTTAAATGCTTCCTCCCTCCTTTCCCTGCATCCTTCACTTCTGAAGGTTCCAGCAGCCAGGTTTCCCCTAAATCTTCCCAAGGGCCTCGTGGTCTGGTCATCGGTAAATCTGAAAAAGGCCAGGAAGCAGGTCTGCACCAAGCCCCTCCGGGATCCAAGGACAGAGAGCCAGCAAGGAGCCCGGAGCCCAGAAAGAAGACCAAGGTCTGGGGCCGCACGCAGGCCGGTGAGCGGCCTCTGAAAGACCCGTCCACAAGGAAGCCTTCCCTGCCTGAGCTGAGGGTCTAGGGGCTGGAGGGCGCCTTCCTGTTGTTCCTCCTGATCGCCCAGCAGCGCCTGCTTCTTCCGCTTTCCCACTGCTTGTCCTTACTAAGAGCAAATGCTTCACACTCCCAGGCCCGCGCTAGGACTCCTGCCCAAGCCCATCCATCAGAGTGCAGGTTCCTGTCCTACTCTGTAGGCGGCCAGGAGCCGTAGCAGAACAGGAACCCGGGGGCAGGCAGGGAGCAGCCAGGGAGCGTGTAAGACAGCCTGCTCTTTTCGAATGCAGGGCCGCTCGGCCCAGTCATTCAGGCTGTCTGCCACACAAGTCTAGGGATGCCATTCATGTCACAGCTGTGTAAATGGAACCCTCTGGAGTTGTGCAGCTTGTCAACCTCACAGATACATGCAGCAGGTCTAACAAAGGAGGAGCACATCGGTGAGCCACGCAGGGTAGAGCCACCCACCGAAGTGGACACTTCCAGTAGATTCAAACTGGAATCAGAGGGGATAACCCGGCAGCCAGGCGTGGGTCTAAACAGTTGGGAGGGCTTTTAAAGGCCCGAGGAACATGGACCATTGAAAAATATTTCTGCTGACACTTGGGGGAAAAAAAAAAAAGACTGTGAGAACAGCCACCTCAGGGAATGCAGACGTTGCTTAAGCTACGCTGACCATAGTCTTTCAAACCAAGCATGCAGACTCAAGGTCTAGCAAAGGAATTCTGTTCTCCTGATGGGGACAGAAAGCTTGGTTGCAAAAAATGTTCTACTCTCTGGGGCACTGCAATTGCTCCTGGCTCAGAAGCAGAACAACATTTGGCACCTGGACTCTCAAAAGCAACGAAGAGGTGGAGTCAAGGAGCAGGCAGGCTCAAGGCTCCTCCATCCTCCAGACGAGGCCGGCCTCAGCTTGGGTTCCCCGGAGAGTCCCTACGACAAGGACTGGGAATGAGGTTGTTTAACAGGGAGAGGAACCGAGAAAGCAATAGTGCGGGAGAAAAACCTGCCACTGGCATGTCATTGAGGTTACTGTGTTGTTGTCCCACTGAGGACTCTAGCAGTCACCCTAGGAGGAGAAGGGCAGCTTGAGGTTTGCACCCAGGGCATTATCTCCCCTACACTTTACAGAGGTGTCTGCTGGAGGCTGAGCAAGTTCCTTTGGCACTGGAGAAAGCCTTAAGCATAAAATAAAGAGGGAGACATAGAGCTGAAGAGACAACGGGAACTGTCCGCAGCTACAGGTAGACTCCAGCAGGCCCAGGGGACACAAGGTGGGACATCAATAGCATCTTCTGTAAGCCTGACCTCAACAGCCACCAGTCCTGCCTAACCACCTGCCCCCATTCCTCTCCTGCAGAAAAACCAAGTGCCTCAGAAAACGGCTCTGTGCAGATGTAGCCATCGCCACCTCCCATGGAAAGAGCCAGGTGAATCTAGAATGAGAGCTGAATGTTCCCTCAGGACGTTGTGCCAAACTTAGGCCAAGTGACTTTGTCCGTGACTGTCTCATAGTGGCAGGTTTGGGGACATTTCTTTGAGCCTGCGACACCTGCCATACTTAAATGGAGGTGCCCTGAGGGTTGTTTACCTTGGTTCAAGTCATCAGTTCCAGCGGCAAGAGCAGCTAAGACGTCAGGAGAAGGCCGAGACTCGGAAATACAGCAATGGGAGAATTAGCAAATGTCACCAAGAGCCAAAGGGTGTCATGGGAGACCCGGGCTAACATCATCCCCACTCTCACACTCCCACTGAGAAAGCTGGCCAGTGAAGAAGGTTGATAGGAAAACGTTTGATTCGTTTGACGCTGTTGGAGGAGAGTTCTGCGGATACGCCAGAAAGGCAAACGATTGGATCCTAGAACAAATTAAGCCTGAAACATTGCTGGAGGCCAAAACGACAAAGACAAGGGCTGTCTTACTTCGCATCCTGAGAAGGCAGGGTTCTTCGGAAAAGACAATAATGCTGGGAAAATAAAAGGCAGCAGGAAAAGAGGAAGACCAAACACAAAATGGATTGACTCCACAGAAGAAGCTATAGGCAGGAGCGGTATGTTTGTGTGTGTTGGTGTATGTGTGTTTGGCCCAACACACAGAAGTACCTGCGACTCATAAAGAGAATCACAGGGGGGCTCCACCAGGAGAGCCTACCCTGCTGAGGAGAGAACTGGGGCCGCAAAACACCCCTCAAATTGTTCATCGAGAACTGGAACATCCACGCCTGTCACTCTGGGCTAAAGCCCCCGGCAGAGCTGTTCCCTCAAACTCAGACTGGGGGAAATGCACCCTGAGAAGAGGGTGAGACCTACAGAGGGAGAACAGGCGGGGGTCCCTGAAAGGCTGTGGGGAGTCACACAGGACACCTAGAAGGAGAGGGCTATCTGGAAGAGGGACAAACCCAAAGAGGCCCACATGGGAGGCCCTTAGGGCTTTCCTGGGTTTGGTATACAGCCGTACCTGGTTAACCACCTCCTCGTGGTAACGGCTCCAAGGAGCCTGGCCCTGCAGCAGAGAAAATGGGCACACCCCAGGCCTCCCCTGGTACGAAGGGAAAGGAGGGGACACAATGGGGAAGTGCAGCCTGCCCACAGTCCCCTCTACTGGCACTGGGCCAGGGCATCCTCTGGAAGGGATGGTGTCCAGGGGCTGCCACCATCACAGGAAGAGCTGGCAGCCCTTGGACACCATCCCCTCCAAAGGATGCTGGGAAAAAGCCATAAAAAAAAAAAGACAACATGGGTAAGAGAATTGTAAGACCCGAGTCTTTGTTGGTAGGTATATCAAGGCAGGCAGTGGCCTCCTGGGGGATGGAGAGCCAGACAGACCAGAGTGCCAGTGTTGGACAAGGTGACCTCCCCCAGCTGGTGACTGGGTTCCTCTTGGGCCCATAACCCCCACCGGCCTCTGAGCCTGAGTGGGGCAGCGGCTGAGCCAGGCCATCCATGGGGGATGTGCCAAACAATTACTTTCCTTATTGAATATCTGATTAATTATTCAGGAGCTGAATCAATTATTCATATCTCATTTAAGCGAGGGGAGAAAAGCCACTGCCCCTTGACAGAAGCTTCTCAGCACCTCCCAAAGCCCTGGGGACTGAGTCATCAGCGGGAGAAATTGTCACAGCGGGAATGCAGCACTGCCACACTGCTGCAGCCACATCGCCCTGCTCCTGTACGCACTGTCACTTGTTTGTGTATGTACCCGATCACACTTTCATACACACGCACACACACACACAAAGCACCTGCTAGGTGCCAACCAGGTACAACAGTGGAAAACGTGAGTGAGACAGCCCCGCAACGGCATAGATACAAATCTGACACTAAACCAACGAAAGAAGTGTGTGATCACAGCCAGGAAGACACCAGCTCCTCAGTCCGTCAAAGCAGGTCCCAAGTAGGAAATGACATTTGAGTTAGGATTTGACTGAGCACCAGGCAGGGAGGGCAGGGAAAGGTGTTCCAGGCCCAGGGAACCGCACAAGCAGAAGCGTGGAGGTGCGAGGAGGCCGGCAGGGCGCCGTGCTGGGGACCCAGTGATCCAACATGGAGAAATAGGAGAGGGCGGTGGGCAGGGATGAGCAGTGAGCA